>NW_020871164.1:259746-267246 GCF_003789085.1 Penaeus vannamei
GAAATGTACCTACATAGATATGAAAGGTGATTTAGCATGGAGCTGCCATTTGAAAGGTATATTGCTAATACATGGACAAATAGAAAAAGTTGATAATCCGTAAAGGCATTTATTATGTGACTTAGACCTCAAATATGAACACAATTTTTTTCCTACCCAGAATGTTCTAGCACAACTGTATGTGCAAGAGGGGCTGTAATGCACAAACTGGCACAAGTATCAGGGTTTGTCACAAGTGGATTGTTGTCAACTTCAAATCTATTGGCACAGTTATCTGTCTCTGTTCAAGGCAACCTGCTTAATTTGGCCATCTGTGTATTTCCTATGGAGGTGTAAATTACTACTTACAGCACAATCAAGTCTTGGAAATTTGTTTTACCTTCTCATGTCACAATCATAGATGTAGGGGTGATCACTTCTGAGTGTCAGAAAGAAGTGTCTTGCATGTAATAGCACAAATGTATACAGTTATGGGCAACAGATGTACCCATAACTAGTAATGGATGTTAGTGAGGATGGATAGGTAAGACTTCTTTGAGTGTAATAATGATTCAGGGAGTTGCTCTTTTGTTTGATCTCTCACTTTGGTTCTTTTGCTCAATCATAAATACATAAAGTACACAGCTGTTATATATAGACATGTTTGTGTATTCAGCCATGTGTGCAGATATCAGGTGAAGACATCCACTGAGAAGTACTTTTGATTCAGTAAGAGATAAAGTTCCTGCAGAATTCAGAGAACAGTGCATTTGTTGTGTTTTAACTGCACATAAATCTTTTGTTTTTTGTATCTTGAAAGATAGCAACTTTGACTTACTTTGCATCATACTAGTTATAACAGTGTAGGTTTTGACTTTTGCTTTTTAGATGCTTTGAATGAGAGTGCCGTGACATTGAGGAATTTGAGAATATGGGATTAGATTCGAGTTTGTTCATATATCATTCTTATTTTTATAGCTAAGAATTAAAAATTTTTGAACTACAAGCCATATTTATTATTTTTGTCATTGCAGATAGTTACCGATTATTAGTACAGGAAGAGCTATTAGACATGGTATCTAGAATGTGTCTTTGGCAATGGACTGCTTATGAGAGTCTTAGGGTATGAATACCTTAAGATTGAAGCAAGAAAAGATCTTTGAAAACTGTAAAGAATGTAAAAAGTCTTTACTACTTGCAACATGGGTAATTATCATCTAATTATTTGGTAGAGGTTGTCATCTCTTTAGAATAAATTATAGACAGTGTAATATGTACTTAAATTTGTCAGAGTGAGAGTGAGAGAGTGAGAGAGTGAGAGAGTGAGAGAGTGAGAGAGTGAGAGAGTGAGAGAGTGAGAGAGTGAGAGAGTGAGAGAGTGAGTGAGAGTGAGTGAGAGTGAGAGAGTGAGAGTGAGAGAGAGTGAGTGTGAGTGAGTGTGAGTGTGAGTGTGAGTGTGAGTGAGTGAGTGTGAGCCCGAGAGAGACTGGGAGAGAGAGCGAGAGAGCTTGAACGCGTGTGTGAGCGTGTGTTCATGTTTGGCAGATGATGATTGCTCAGAATTGATTTTTACATTTATCATTCAAAACAACATATCTGAACTTGATTATGAAATTTGTGTATTGCTTCTTTCATTTCCTTTTAAATTTTGATGTTATATATATATTTTTTTTATTGGGCTTTGGTATTCAGTCAGATGTGAAAATGTGCTGTATTGCAACACCTGTTCCCTGGTAGTATATAGGCAGTTTCCAATAAGGGTTACGTAGATATCTTAGGACATTTCATACAAGGCAGAATCTTATTTATACACTGTGTGCTTACATGTAAGCTCAAGTGGCGCACATACAGACATGTACAGAAATATCAAACACTGCATAACATTTAGTTGAACTATTTATGTAAGCAGTGGCTATGGTTACGGCATTATAGTGTCTGTGCAAATCCTAGCACTACTGCTTAAGTCATGCCATAGCCATAGTGAAAAGCTTTAAAATTAGCACTAACACTGACATACCCACAAGGTGTGTGCCCTTAAATAGCTATGTTGAAGCATAAGCCTATAAGATGGCTGCAGCATATGCCACACCAGTAAGCACTTTGATTTATGTATACTTACTTATTTATTTATGTATTTATTTATTTGTTTAGAGTTTTAATGTAAGATTCATCTGAAGAGAAGCAGTAGTTACTTATAGGTTTGGCTTTAATTGAACTGTGTACTTCCCCCTCTAAAATGTCAGATATATTTCTTAAAGTTTGTGATATAGATATTTATGCATATAAGTTTTATATATCCTTTCTGTAGAATGTTAAGGTTGAAGGAGTCCCAAGTTTGGCCCCCTTAAACCTGAGCTTATTCTCTTGTATTTGCTTTAAACCAGTCTTTATGCGTCTACATTCTCTGTACAGTACTGGGAAGGTACTGGGAAGTATTTGAAGGTGATGTACGGTGTTAGTTAAATGTTTTGTCTAGTTTTGGGTGTACCATGAGGAGGGTAAAGAGGAGTGCGGCACTTTCTAATTCTTATTATGTTGGCAAATTGGAGACCATTACTCCTCTCTAAACACAATCACTCCATACACCCCTAATTAAAGCAGTTTTATACTCTTAATAGGTGTGTAGGATGGTATAACTAGTATAGATTAAAAAATTATTATTTTTTTCCATTTTCCTACTATAGTTGTAGAAAATACAGATTTTCCACTGGTTTTGTGTATTGGAGGGTATTTTTAAGCCTGGAAAGAAATGATGAGAATAACTGTGGTCAAAATAAAATTTTGATATTTGAATTGGAAATGCAGTTAAAAATTACATAATTGCACTGAAAATGCCCTACCAGTGAAGAAAGGAGAATGTTATGAGTCAGTTAAGATAGAAAATATTAAAGTGTGCCTTTTCCTTTCTTACTTTAACAACTTACATTACATGTTGAAAATATGTAAAGACAAGGTATTTTTCATTGCCATGGATGAGAAAGTGGGGTGTCAGCCTACTCCAGATAGACCAGCTATGAAGAGAAACTAATTCCAAGGTCCCATTTTCATAGAAGTTTAAGTTTCCTCCTGTGTTCCTAAACTAATACAAGTTCATAGAATGAAAGGATTCACAAAGCATTGTGAA
The DNA here is from genome assembly GCF_003789085.1 of Penaeus vannamei. Classification (NCBI taxonomy): domain Eukaryota; kingdom Metazoa; phylum Arthropoda; class Malacostraca; order Decapoda; family Penaeidae; genus Penaeus; species Penaeus vannamei. The sequence goes on from NW_020871164.1 coordinate 262,850, forward strand.
AGGAAAGTTAAATATGCTCTGCCAGTTTTCAAAAGAACCAAAGACTGGAGTGGAGAAGTGAGCTGACCAGCACTGTACAGATAATGGGATTATAGGCAGCTGGAAAACTTTTCAGTGGGTTTACAGACTGCTGGAAATGATGTGATCCCTTTTTCTATTGAGTTTGGATTTACCCCCATTTTATAAATTTTCGTTACAATTCAAATTCCAGAGCTAAGTAAATTTGATAGATTCATCTGTTTTCTTATAGTATTCTTTCATTATTTCCCATATTTTCTACTTTCTCCCTCTCTTTTTTTGCAGCTCCTGCCTTGTGGGAATGCCCCCCCCTTGTTTGTGTGATATTTCATAGCCATGAGCCTAGAGGCTAGTCTTGTAATTTTTATAGTCATTTTAACTTGCTCTTGTAAATATTATATTCATTTGGAAAGGACTGTTGATAGCAGATTCCTACATTTTTGTGTTTAGTGTCGTAGACGAGTCTATTCTTGTATGAGTTTGATATTGGTGTATATGTATGTTTTTACTGTGCTTCTCTCTACTTTACTGTGTACTCTGCCGCTGGAAATTGCACCCAGAGTTGATTTGGGAGCGGGATTAAAGTTTAGATTTCATAAGTAATTTTACTGACAGGAAAATAATGATGACATTGATAAAGTTGATAGGCATATCTACAAGTATGTATGAACCAGTGTGTGTGTGAGAGGTTTTTAACATGTAATAGTCATATGCATTTGTAACTGTGAACACAAAAAATGCAAAAAGATGCATACAGATTTTTCCTGATTGTCACTCTGTCCAATTTTGTTCACATATGGTATCACATTTATTATATTATGTGGTTATTTATATATATGTATGTATAAACTGCCTGGGTATAGATATCTCTATATAGGGTAAGAAGCTAAACATTTATGTTTAGGTGTTTTGGTAATTGGATTTGCTCATTTTATATGGTTTAATATTATTTGTTGTGTTTTGTTGAACTTACTTGCAGGGTATTGTATTCTAGTTTTTTTATATTTATCTGTGACTTATGAAAGGAAATTTGGTTTTACAGACAATTATTTAGTTTTATTTCCTTGGAATCTTCTCCTATTTATTTTTAGACCAAAATATGAATAAGGTATGTTTGCATTTTTTGATTTGACATATGCTTGAAAGCAAAATCAAAATTTTCTTTTGGAATTGGTTTAATTTTCATATTTTCATAAATGCTTGGAGTATTTTGTATTTCTCTTACATTTTCTATTTTGGTTTTAACTTTAAATGAGTTTTTTCATCATTTCTTGTTTTACAGTTGTACCTGAGTTTTTATTAGTTTATATATATATATTAATTTGATTCATACTTACGCAATTGTACTTGTCCACTCAGTACAAAAGAAACCATATTATACCCGTACTTACATTTTATACCATTAACAAGCGATTGCATCTTTTTACTGCTTTATAAGTAGTAGAAAGTCAAATCTTTCCTATGGAATTATTTATGTTACCAAAAGGAAATTGATGAAACTGGAAAAAACAATATTTGCAATATGAACCTCGAGTGTAAAAAGTTTAGATTATTTAATGACTGACACAGTAATTAATTTACTTCAAGAAACTAGTAGAATATATATGTTTGCAAAACTAAGGCATGGGTATATATCAAAGAATTTACCACTGAAAATCTGTTCCCATTAGAAAATATATATAATATGAAAATCTTATGAAAAGTGACAATTTACAGCCAAAATTCATTCAAGTACTTGAAATAACCAACTTGAATATTTTTTTATTCTGTATTTTTCATGTTAAGAACTTTAATGCAGTGGGTACCATTGTTAACATTTATATTGAAATTATTTACTTGGGAAAATGGTCAGAAAACACAATTTGGATTTGATGTCGTGCCATATCTATTGCCATGTCTTCAGTTCTAGCACTGACTGATTAACTAGTTACTAAGCTGACACAAGACCTTTAAAGGGAATGAAGTACTCCAATGGTTTATAGAATAATTTATATAACAATATCATCTTCAGTACGTGTGCAGTAGCAACTTCCAGATAGACGATATGAAACTTGACAAGCAATACCATTCGTTCTCTCAGTTTAATAAAACGAAAAAATTATAATCAAACCTTTATCCAGGCTATCACTTCATGTCAGTTTACAGATGAAATCTAGACTATGATAATATGAGATATACTACGGTGGGTGAGCATTTTAAATGTTTGATTTTGCTATGAAAGAAATACATTTATTGAAATATTGTAATCAAGAGGTGAGTCATATTGCTTCTTTTGCACCCAACATATCAAAATAGTGTTTACAGTGCATGTTATTGTTATAGGGCTTATAGAGTACTTAATATTTCAACATAAAAAGAAAAGATCAAATAACACCTTGAATATGTCCAATGTATCACGAAACGTTTGTTTTATAGAGACTCATGCAAACAACTAGTTTTTGCTGTTATTTTCAGGGTAGCAATGTAGTGTTATTTTTAAAACAGCAGAAAGGTGTTTTGGATGACCAGCAGCTCCCCATCTTTTTATCAATGGAAATCATGTATCATAGATAATTTGTTTAACTTTAAAGTCATTATTATAATTAGTGCTATTATCATTGTTGTATGATAGTCATGTTATTGTGATTATGGTCACCATTATTATTATCATTATTATTATTATTACTATTGCTATTATTATTATTATTATTATTATCATTATCATTATTATTAACATTATTATTATTATCATCATCAAAATAATAATTATCGTCTTTATTATCACTATTATTACTGCAGTTATCAATATTGTCATTGTCATAATCACCATCATCACCATCACCATCACCACCATCACCATTATCATCATTATTATCTTTCTAATCACGATCATTACTTTCTGTGGTACAGTTCTGGGTTACGTCATTCGATATCAGGTATCTTATGCGCATCTATTCTCAGTAGGAATATAAGTGTAGCGTTTGAGTATTGTTGGTGTCTGATCGAGATTTTGAGCACAGGTTGACGGAGAGTTCTGTTGATCAGTGAGGAATTTATTCATTATTTAAGCAGTATGTGGGAAAAATGAGTAATTATAAAAGTTGATTCTCTGATCTATAACACCCCAACTATGCTCAGGAATGAAATATATACTTTTAAGGTCCTCAGGTTATGATTCAATAAGGCTCATTCTTATTAAAATTATACTGGAGAAATTGCCTTATTGCTCAAGTGCCTCAGGCATAAAATCACGACACAAAAATATATAAAATGGCACTTGGCACAAGCAAATCAACCAGCAAAAAACAGTGTAACTGTTTTTTGTTATTTCATTTGTAACAATATTTCCCTTATTTTTATAATTATTCTTTCGTTAGGAAGAGATCATATAAGGAGTGCAAATATAAAGCTTTTCTAGCACCAAAGGAAAAACTACTTTTATTTCTTAATTTCATTTTTTTTACATATAGAGAACTGGTAGACTAATGGGGAAAGACCCTGAAAAAACAAAAATCATACCAACTCATATATCCAGCTGTCAAGTGCCTAAGTAGGCCCCCTCTACCCCCTCCCCCTCCTCATTCTATAATAGCCTCTGTTAAGAAAAAAAAGTAAACAATAAGAACTACAAAATTAGGATCAAGGTTTAAGATTAGATGTATTTACATTTTCATTTTCTTATATAAGGCTTGTTATATACAGGTGGTAATTTCCTAATAAACATCAGGATCAGATGTACAAGGAAGATTGATGGAGGTTTCTCTGTGATTACTAATAAAGTCGGTATCACTTGCCTCGCTTGTTTTACGCTCCCTGCGATTGGCTCCTTCGTGCTGTGGGGAGGATTAGTGAAGTAACTTGAAGAAACGAGCACACCCGCACGCATACGAACACAGACATATTACCTTTCCAAATATCTGTACAATTGCGAGACGAATTCTCGCCTGATCAGCTGTCAACGACCGCACGACGGTGCATGATGCTTCCAGGTGATTGTCATTAAGTTGACTGTTCACTTTACCGCACATACGTCTAGTAAAAAAAATGAAGTTCCTTGTCGCGGGTTGTCTCATATTATATGAATTAATGAATAAACGTTCTCTCCCTCTCTTTCTCTCTCTCCTCTCTCCCCCCCCTCTCTCTCGTTATCTCGCGACCAACACAATAGGTATATATGTTATAAGAGCAAGATTCGCTGATCTTTTTTAATAGTTCACCAATATCAATGATTTGGAAGTTTAAAAGGAAATCGAAACAAAATGAAATTGTGAAATCAACAGAAAATCTTGATGTTACACATGTTTAAGACTCCGGAAGGATGGCTCAACAATCACTACATAGCCAGGGGAAATAATGCTCGTAACTAGATTATTCTAAAGTCGCAGCGCCCTTCATTTGTT
>NW_020871164.1:282246-285218 GCF_003789085.1 Penaeus vannamei
CATTATTCACAAAATTACATCAAAATCACCTTTCTTAAGTATATTGGTGATTTATCTCACAAAATGAATCCATTAAAAAAAACCTGGATCCGGATCATGACCCTGATCACCACCAAAATTTAATGGTATCTAAACTGGACTAAGACACAATTCTGGTAAAGATTTAATAAAAATCTGTTAATAACTTTTTGTTTTCCTGCTAATCAACAAACTAACAAACTCTACCAAAAACACAACCTCCTTGGGGGAGGTAAAGATAATTACAAAATAATATTGATAATAGTGATAGTAAAATAATGACATAATGATAATATAATGATAATAAATAATAATAATAATAATAATAATAATAATAATAATAATAATAATAATAATAATAATAATAATAATAAAATAATAATAATAATGATATGATTTAATGATAATAAATAAATATACAATGATATTGATAATTATAATAATGGTGATTAGTAATAAAAACATTAACAGCATTAATAGTAATGATAATGATAATGATGATAATTATAGTGATAACAATAATGATGATGATATCACTAATAATAACAATAAAATACACATAACAATAACAACAAAATTGATAATGGTGATGATAATGATAATGATAATGATAATAATCATAGTAATGATAATAATAAATAATAATGTAATAATAATATAATATAATAATTAATAATATAATAATTAAATATAATAATAATAATAATAATATATAATAATATATAATAATAAATATAATAATGATAATAATATAATGAAAATGATAATGATAATTATAATAATAATAATAATGATAATAATAATAATGATATAATAATATAATGATAATAATAATAATAATAATAATATAAATAAATAATAATAATAATAATAATAATAATAATAATAATAATTAATATAATAATAATAATAATTAAATGATAATAATATATATAAATATATAATGATAATATATAATGAAAATAATAATGATTAATAATAATATAATATATGATAATAACAATAATGATAATTAATAATTAAAATTGAATAATTTAAAGATGATAATAACAATAATGATAATGATGATAACAATAATGATGACAATAATGATAATTATGATGATTATGATGATAATGATGATAATGATAACAAGGACAACAATAATGACAACAATGATGAGGATAAAAATGATGATGACGACGATGATGATGATAATAATCATAATAATGACAAGGATGATAACAATATCATTATTATAACGTTGATGATGATGATCATTAAACTAATAACAATGATTATAATAACATGAATAATAATAACAAGGTTAATGGTAATATCAATAATGAATATGATGATGATGATGATATCAAAAGAATCATAACAATAGCAATGACACTATAACATGCTTATATATAATTAAGGATATTAAATTATCGTATCTATTGTTATAATTATCATAAGCACAACAGCAATGGTAATGATAGATAAACATAATAACAAAGGTAACCATAATAATGATAGCAATATGATGATAATGATGATGATAACAAAATGAATAACAGCAACAACAACAACAATAATAATGATAATGATGATAATGATAATAATTATAACAATAACAATAATAATATTTATAATAATAATAGTAATAATACTGCTACTACTATTAAAAATAAGGATGATTATGATCATAATGATATAATGATAATAAATAATAGTAATAATGATAATGATAATGATATTAATAATGATAATAGTAATGATAATCAAATGATAATAATGAAAGAACAATAATAATAATAACAACAATAATGACAGTGACGATAATAATAGCAATAATAATGATAATAATGATGATAATAAAGAAATGATAATATTAATAATAGTGATGATGATGGTGAAAATAACAACAGCAATAATGATAATGGTAATGTAGTAATAACAATAATAATAGTAGTAAAATAATAATGATGATGATAATAACAATAATGATAATAATAATAATAATGTTAATAATGATAATGATAACAATAGTGATAATGACAATGAAAATATCTATAATAATGATAATGAAAACAATAATAAAGATAACAAAGTTCACAATAAAGATGACATTGATGATAATGATAATGATAATAATGATGAAAGGCAGTATTGATAATGATAATTGAAATACTAATGATGATAATAATAATAATGATATTGATAATGATAATACCGATAATAATACTTCCAATAGATATTATATTGTTAGTGAAAATACAAAATGATGTGTTAATAATGATAATCTGAAATAATAATAATAATAACACACACAGCAACAACAACAAACAACAACAACAACAATAATAAGAATAATAATACCAATAATAATAATAATGGTAATGATAATAATAATAATAGTGACAATAATAATAACAATAATAACAATAAATATGATAACGATTATATGATAGAATAATTATTGTGTGTGTGCGTGTGTATATATATATTTACATATATAAATTTCTAATGCAGGCTAATACTATATTTATATAAAGAAGGACATATAAAGACGGGGCGTGAAGACGCCGTGTTGCACTTCTCAACTGATAAAATTCTGACATGCATCGAAGATACCCCTTGGTGGGATGCCTGGAGCCACATTTTATATTAGAATCAATTACAGAATGATGCAGCGTTTTGTTTTAGGTTCACCATTGGACTTACAGGTTGAAAATGTCTTCGCCATCATTTCAAGTAAGTTGCTAAAATTGTCTCTTTCCAGCCCAATTCGGTTAGTACACATTACATCTTGTCAACAATTTTCTTTTTAGTATAAGAAAGTATTATTTTCTAAACATATGACTTCTGTATTGATGCTTCCATGTGCCTGAGAAGATATCAATTCCTTTGCAGTGAAGGTATAGAAGAATTTAAAAAAACGAGAAAGGGTTTAGTTTATTTGTGTACGTAATGCAGTCTTATTGACA
>NW_020871164.1:315292-320292 GCF_003789085.1 Penaeus vannamei
AATTTATTTACGTGTGTTTTAGAAATAAAGAGGACAGTCACATCAGTTTTTTCACTACCTATACCCGCCTGACCAGCGACCCCCGGGAACGCATTGCTGCTATCTTTCACCGTCGTCTGAAAGAGTAGGCGGCCTGTTTCCCGGAGGCGAACCTTTAGAGAGACCAATTTCCTTCGTCATTCGTTCTCCAAACTGGGATGACGTCGCGTTATCCAGGGCGCACCGTACCTTCAACAATTACGAGATCTACTCTCTCCGTCGCCCCCTGCAGTCTTTCAACTGCAGATTCTCCTTTCACCAGATGAACACTCTCCGTCGCAACCTGGTTCACACCTGCCCTCCTACCTCGAAGGTGGGCTCTTATGCTGTTCCGTGTGCCTCCTGTGATAAGCAGTATTTTGGTGAAACAGGCGCCAATCTTACTAAGCGTCTGTCTCAGCATACGTACGCTGTATCCAGGGGACACAACAACAACGCCCTCTTCTACCATCGGTGGTCACTGGCTATAAGATGGACTGGAAAGCAGCGTGCATTGTCTTCCCTTCCGCTGATGTCCACGCACGCTTACTGGTAGAATCTTCCCTGATTAAGCTGCTGCCCAGTTTCAACCTGAACAGCAGTTTTTCTCCTTCACATCAACCGCCGGATCCTTCGACCTGACCTGACCTCCCTTCAATTCCTTTCTCCTGTCCTCACCTGCCCCGTGTTTCCCGCGTGCTTCTCCTCCTCTCCCACTCCCTTTCCTCCTCAGACCCGAAGATGGAATCGAGGACAATTCCGAAACTGTTGTCTCACTTTCTTCAATAAATCTAATTTGTGCATTGTGGGTTTTCCTACCATAGTATCAATACGGTAGAGTGTTTTTCCATTCATTAAAGGTCACACGTAGTTCCAGCGCCACAGTAGATACAAATGGAGTTGAAACCATGGCATGTATCGAAATGCCCTTACTGGTAATGTCAGATGAATTGCTCTTTGTGGATCCAGTCTGTCAGGTATTCAATTTGTGAGACAGACAATGTTTTCTTTTAAATTTGATCTGTTTTCCATGATGTGGCCATGCATAAATCAAAGTGTTTCCTGAAGAAGCGCAATACTATTAGCAATACAAAGAACCATTATTGGGACAATATCAAGACATGTTCTGTCTTGTTCATGAGGGCATAGCAAGGGCCGTATCAAAGTATCAGATTTAGTAGTACACACAAAGCTAATACAAAATTAAAGAAAAGTAACATTTCAGACCCAGGCTACTAAGAGGATTTATCGAACTAAAATTACACTAATTGAAAGTAAAGCACATATTCACATTGGCCGACTTTACATAAGTCAGTCACATTAACCCAGTTTTCTATGTTTAAAGGTCTCATGAAAATGGAGTGGCTGCAGTGATAGTACATTAAGATGATCTTACTCTGTCACATTGTTGACAACGCGGCAGATGTAAGGGACGCTGATTGTGTACTAAACACATTATCCTCAATGAACGGACACACGTGAATACTCACTTGGATATTGGCCGTGCAGTCACTGTTCCTGAGGATTGCAGTAATACTGCTGACTCGTGACATACTTCGTTTTTCCAAACCATAAATGCTGAATTGGCAGTCTGAACACCTAGCACGTAATACATTAATTACCCAGTTTAACTTTGGAGGTGATGAGTTGTCAATATGTTTGAAAAGGGTGGTATTCCAACAAATAGGGTGCAGAGATGGCAACTTAGAAATGCAAATTGGCGTATCTTTATATCATTTTCAGTACAGCAGGTACCCTTCGAAAAGGATCGTATTAGTCAAGGAACTGTCAATATCCTTTTATCAAAATATAATGTAAAATATCAGTCATGGAATTTTTACGACTGCCAAAAAGTTATCAGAGCAAGCATTTTGCAGTAACTGAAATGATGTACTTCGCTTCAGTATAATATGACCCGTATTAAGACTTCACTTGTACTAATGGCAAATTGGCACCATGTAGACACTCTCCTAATCATACTTGGCATGGATGCGCGTGGTTACGTAAATAAGATCAAGGAGAGGACGGAATCCCTCTCATCATCTCTGTTCAACATAGTCAACAAAATCAACACAGCTAGAACAGTCGTAATAAATTAGTTAATTTCAATCGATGGCACAGATCCTTGGAGTATCTACTGATAGCAGTGGAGAGCTCCTTATATATTCTTATGTGCAGGGAAACTAAAAGACTAAACTAATCTAAAATACTTTCATTTGGTGGCATTCCATATGAATCAAATTTTACTCTTTTGAGAACTCCAAAATGTTTTTGATAACCTTTTTTTTTTACAAGATTTTTGAGACTTATTGGCAACCGAAAGTTACAACTATCTTACCCTGAAGAATACTATCTTGATAATCACAGAGTATTTTCACCCTTTTATGAGAACAGAATGGCTTTTTATATAAGTTTCACAGTAACATTGGCAACTATTTTGTACGCCATACATGGACATATGAAGTTCTAGATTCTACAGGGAAACAACATAAGACCCCCCCCCCCCAAAAAAAAAAAAAAGCACACATTGATTGGTTGAAGATAAAGGTCAGTAGAGGACTTCTCTTTAGCGAAATGTATTTTTTTCAGACCCGAAGATGGAATCGAGGACGATTCCGAAACTGTTGTCTCACTTTCATCAATAAATCTAGTTTGTGCATTGTGGGTTTTTTTCCGTATTTTTTTTTTTTTCTTCACTAAACAGAATTAAGGTATATGTTCAGCAAACTCGATATTCACATTATTATACTTAGTTCAAGGAGAAATACCTGTCCTTGCACTGGTTCCTTTAGATATTCAACTACAAGTACGTGATGAGTCCCTTCTTAACCCTTTGATAATGTGAATAGTTTGCATCGCTAGCCAATCCTTTCGGAAATGGAAAAAAAAATATCCGATGAGAGGTTTTATTATAAACATTTTAGTATTCACTCCGGTAAATGTGAAGAGGGAGATGTGTGTGTGTGTCTGTGTGAGAGTGTGCACATGTGTGCGTGTCCCCGCGCTCTTGTATATATATATTTTTTACCTAGATTTTTGGTATTCTATATTTGTATTGTTAGTGTTATATATTCTTTTCTTTTATCGGAAAAAATAACTTTCATCGCCTTTCATAAAGATTTGGTAGACCTTATTTATCTGGAAGATCAGAGATCTTCAAGAGCATTGTTCTTTTATGCAACTTCAAAGAAGCCTTGAGCTGTAAAGTTGTAAACAGTTCAGTTGGGAAAGCTAAATCTGCACTTTTCTAAGAAGGCGGCATATATTCTGGAGCCAAGTGCAGCTACTTATTCACACAAAAATCCGTATATATATGTATATATATATATATATATATATATATATATATATATATATATATATATATATATTATATATGTATGTATGTATGTATGTATGTATGTATGTACGTATGTAAATATATACGTATATGTATGTGTGTATTATCATTGCTATTATTATTATTATTATCATTATTATCATTATCATTATGATTGCTAGCATCATCATTCATTCATTAGTATTATCATTATTAATATCCTTGTTATTATCTTTACTACTATTATTTTTAATAATATTTCTATTTTCATCATCGTCATAGTTATCATTAATTGTTGCTTATTATTACTGGAATTACTATTATCAATATTATGGACAATATTTATATTAACACTATTAATGTTAATGAAACGTTATTATCTCCGCCAAGAAGGTTATACTTTTGGTAGCGTTGGTATTTTTTTTTTTCGTTGGTTTGTAGGATAATTCAAAAAGTTGTGAACAGAAATTTACCAGAGGTGTGTCCTTGTCCTTAAATTTTGGTGATGATCCGCATCCTGTGCAGGATAACACAAAAAGTATTAACAGATTTTTATTATTTCTTTTCCAGATGTGTGTTTTAGCCCAACTTAAATGGTTTTCAAATTTGTTTGTGATCCGGATCATGAACCAGGATTTTCTTTCGTTGGTTAGTTGGTTAGCAGTATACCTCAAAGAGTTATCAACAGATTTTAATCCAATTTTACCAGGGATGTGTCTTAGCCCAACAAATCCTGCGCAGGATAATTTTTTTTTTTTAATCAGGTGTGTCTTAGCCCTACTTAGATGCCATTAAATTTTGGAGGCGATCGGGAACCAGAATCATTAATATCATTCTTCAAGTGTGAACATTTTCATTGCATTAGTGACCCTATTGCCTTGGCGGAGGTATGGTTCTCTGAGTGCTTCTAGTTTTCATTGTTGCCGGTATTGTTATCCTCATTATTTATATTAGTGATGTTATCGTTCCTTTTATAGTTAGCAATATTGTTTTTATTAGCACTATTAATGTTATCATTACAACAATTATATCATTATGATAACTATAATCATTATCATTGTCATTGTTGTTATAGTTATTATTACTATTATTTTTCTGTTATCATTATTATTAGTATATTAGTTATCATTATCGTTAGTATATTTAACATGATTATCATCATTTGCATAGTATTACCATTTGTATTATTCATATCATCATTAGTTTAATTATCATTATTATTATCATTTGTATTTTATTACTATTATTTTTATTATTATCATTTTCATTATTATTTATGTTATTAGTACATTGTTATTACTTTTATCATCTTATTTATTCTGGTTATTGACATCAATGTTTCTATCATCATTTGTCCTTATCATTATTATTATCATTATCATAGTTATCATCATTATTACTGCCACCATTTAAATTTTATCTTTTTTGTTATTATCATTCTTATCATTGTTTTTATTTTCATCGTTGTTGTTATATTATATTATTATTATTAGTAGTAGTATGACTATTTTTCATTATTATCATGATAATTATCATAATCTTGCTATTATTATCTTTATTATTATATTATCATCTTTATCATTATTATCATTCGGGCGTTCTAAATGGTTAGATATATATTTGAATGGATAGCAACATCAATACCAGATTGAAACATATATAC
>NW_020871164.1:377104-380452 GCF_003789085.1 Penaeus vannamei
AAGGAAGGGGCTTCAATTCTTTGGTCGAGGATAATTTTCTCTTCATGCGAAACTCTGATTTATCGAATAAGAACCTTCAAATTGAATTGCTGATAACATTAGAGTGGATACAGACATTGCCTATGAAATATCCTGACAATAAATCACGCGTGCAGTGAGAGGGGTCTTTGGTACAAATAAGAAAAAGGGAAGAAAAAACAAGGCTATATCAAATACCTAGCGACAAAAACGAAGCTAAACTTGTAATGCCACCAGAAGGAGCATCAAAGGAAAGTCGGCATTAATCAGGCGCGTCCTTAGGATTAAACTGGCAAGCAGGACCGCCCTTCCTCTCAAAGGAGCTGAGCGGCGGGTGACAAATGACGACGTGTAAAATTAACCGTAATGCCACGTGGAATAGCGGCCAAAATGGCGTGCTCGCGGCCTTGTCCCCTGACAGAGTGTGGTGACGGGTGGCGGCGATCGCAGCAGAAAATCGACTGTATGTTTAGAGAGTGTTGGGCTCAAAATCCCCCGATAGTGTCTCGCGCATAAGATAAAGGAGGATGTAAGGTGAAAACTTTTCTCGTGTTTTGCAAATGATCATCGGCCCACTACGACCCTTTTTGCATAAAGTTTTTACTTGCTTATAACCGCTCGACGCTTTGGGGTTGCCGCTTGTTCTTTTCTCATCACGAGAGCCGGCTCCGCCTCGACAAAGGGAAATGAAAAAGTGGATATGCACATCCAGGAAAAGAACTTTGTCAAAAAGAAGGGGTTGGAGCAAGAGTCCAAAAACAGAGCGAATGAAAATAACATCGCGCTATTGCTTAGGAATTTGAATAATGGGACAGACAAAATGTGGATATCGAAAGGAAAGAGAGACACAAGTGAGAAGCGGGAAGGCCAAGAGGCCCGCGCAGTAATCCTGTAGACGACTAACTGACAAGAAAATGATCACGGAGAGAAGGAGAATGGAAGGGACAGATGACACAGACGCGACGGACGGAAAGACAAACTGTTTTACAAGACGTCACGTGAATATCCAAAACAGAATCAATAAAAGAATAAGTAAGTAGGTGAATGAAGAAATAGACAGGTAAATAATTGAATGAATAATCACATAATAAATAAAACAAAAGCATGGTCACAGCAAAGAAGTAAGTTGCAGCCCACCCGACCCCACACCCATACGACGGAAGGCAAGCAAGGCCGACTAATAAACTCAACACAACGAGCCGCGAAGAGCTTGAGCTTCGGGAAAGAAATGGAAACGAGAAGGAAGGAGGGAAGGAAAAATCGGAAAAAAAGGTTTCCGAAAGTTTCTTGTTTCATTCATCATCATTGTAGTAGAGCGAGGGGCCAGAGGGGAGAAGACCCGTGGTCAACGCCATGATTGTCCGTCAGAGGGCGTTATTAGTGTTTTTGTCGGGTGTGGCCGCGAGGGAAAGGGAGGGAGAGGGGGGAGGAGGGAAGGATAGGGGAATAAGGCAAGGGAGAGAGAGGGAAGGAGGGAGGAAGGATAGGGGAGGGGGAGAGAGAGGGGAAGGAGGGAGGAAGGATAGGGGAATAAGGCAAGGGAGAGAGAGGGGAAGGAGGGAGGAAGGATAGGGGAATAAGGCAAGGGAGAGAGAGGGGAAGGAGGGAGGGAAGGATAGGGGAATAAGGCAAGGGGGAGAGAGGGGAAGGAGGGAGGGAAGGATAGGGGAATAAGGCAAGGGAGAGAGAGGGGAAGGAGGGAGGGAAGGATAGGGGAATAAGGCAAGGGAGAGAGAGGGAAGGAGGGAGGGAAGGATAGGGGAATAAGGCAAGGGGAGGAGAGGGGAGGAGGGAGGGAAGATAGGGGAATAAGGCAGGGGGAGAGAGGGGAAGGAGGGAGGGAGGATAGGGGAATAAGGCAAGGGGGAGAGAGGGGAAGGGGTAGGGGAATAAGGCAAGGGAGAGAGAGGAAAGGGAGGGAGGAGGAAAAGATTGGGGAATAGGGCAAGGGAAAGAGATAGGAAGAGGGAGGGGGTAGGGAATAAGGCAAGGGAGAGAGAGGGGAAGGGAGGGAGGGAGGGAGGGATAGGGGAATAAGGCAAGGGAGGGAGAAAGGAAGGAGGGAGGGAGGGAAGGATAGGGGAATAAGGCAAGGAAGGGAGAGAGGGAAGGAAGGATAGGGGAATAAAGTGAGGGAATAGATGCTAAGGGAGGAGGAGAATGAAGGGGAGTGAGAGCGAGGGAAGGATAGGGGAATAAAGCAAGGAAATGGAGGGGGAGGGAGTGAGAGCAAGGGAAGGATGGGGAATGAAGCAAGGGAATGGAGGGGATAAAGTAATTTGGGAGAGGGGAAGGTGAGGGAATGAGAGGAAGAGAAGGGCAGAGAAATAAAGGGAGGGAATGGAGAGGAACTCAGAGGAGGGACTGGGGAAGGAGGGAAATGAGGGGGATCAGGAAGGAAGGGGTACAAGGAAAAGGGAAGGGAAATATAAAAAAGGTAAGAAATTGAGGCAAGGAAAGGAAAGAAAATATATATGTAGATAGATAGATAGGTAGATAGAAAAATAGATGTGTATATATGTAAATGTATATATATATATGTATGTATATATATATATATATTATATATTATATATATATATATATATATATATTATATATATATATAATATATATATATTATATATATGTATGTACATTATATATATATTATATATATATATTATATATATATATATTTATACACATATTATATTATATTATAATATTTATATATATAATTATATATAGTATTTATATACTCGTAGTATTATATTTATAATAATACTTTACGGTATATTATATTATATAGTATTGTGTATATTAATACGTATGTTTAGGTACTATAATTATATTAATCTGTATGATGTATCATTCCTATTGTCCATTTCCTCATAATTTCTTGTGAAATATAAAGTTAGGAATATAACATGTAGGGGTGTATATTAGATATATAAAAATATAATAGTGTGACATGAAAAATTGCTCACAAAAGGGGTCAAAGGTGTAGAGATATAAAATATAAGTAGGTGTGGGTAGTAGTATTGTTTAGAGGTGGGTGAGATAAAGGAGTCATTACTCTATATATAGTGTCTACTCGCTACTCATAGTGAGTTATGGTATTGTTTATCCTCTTTATGTAAGGTCGTCATTATGTCTTGCCTGCCTCCTCTCGTAGATGATTGAAGTGATGCTCTGTGTGTGTATTTACTCGCTCTGTGGTGTTAATGTTATATGTCTAAGTGTAAATTAGTGTGAATTTATACATGGATATACATTTTATTCGTACAATTCCTTTGGATATTATTTTAATTACATTATATAATTATATTCATTTTATAATTAATACTT
>NW_020871164.1:400552-403052 GCF_003789085.1 Penaeus vannamei
AATTCAATACCTTTTTAAGACTTTTTAAGACATACCAATTGCTTTTTAAGACTGAGTTTCTTGTTATTAAATGCACACTTACCATTAATGTTTAGGCCTACTTGTCGCACCAGTGACCAATATATAAAGAATTCACCTCAACTTACATGGCCTCTCAGATAGATTGTGTGTTAAAATGATTTTTTTGCACATGGTACATAGTAAACGTTTGCATCAATCAGAATATTCAAGGTCTAATAATGACAAATTATTTTTAACCAAGTCGTGTAACAAATATATGTACATTTATTTGAAGAAAGATATGCCTTAGGCAAACTTACAACATCAGAAGGCCTACGACAGAAAAGGTCCATTTTTAAGACTTTAAGGCCTTAGATAATAAAAAAAATATATCTATATAACTATGTTTGATGCACACACACACATCCATAAATATATTGTCATGGTACAAAATGATTAAAAAAAAAGAAAAATAATGATTAATTTACAAATTCTAACAAAGTCTAACTATGTTTCTTGCTCTGAGATCTTGGACCGGTAGCATATCTTGTATATAGGGATGCATAACTATATTTTACGTTCTATGTACCGGTATTTATGGCATCAGGCATACAAATATCAAACAAGAAATGGAAAGCTTACATTATGTAAAATATTCCTTTTTACATAAGAAGGGAAGTGGTCGATTTATATTTGTTTACATTTGCAGTCGGCTGAGAGTCAAGGCTGCTGGCTATCAGCACAATCTCTTGCTGTATTTCCCGACAGTTCTCCAACAAATTCAGGAGATTTGAATATGTAAGTTTAGTAATGTATGTCATATTCTGATTTTTGTTCGAAGAAATCGCCTATTATTTAATTTTTGAAAAAAATGAAAACGTGACTGAGAGTTTTGTGCACAATGTTGTTCTTATTATCAGTTGAAAGTTAATGATGAGAACCTAGACTTGCCTTTTTTGTTAAATGAAGAATGGAATTCCACTTTACTTTAGTGGTGAATGAAAACTTTTCTTACAACTGACAGGTATCATGTTCATATTTGCGCCATAGCTTATTTTCATTAATTCACTCTTGTCATTAATTCCAAATTAATGTTGAAGTGAGCTACAGCACCAGTGCACATATGAATGCTTTTCAGGGCTTTGGAAACCTTGATTAGGGAATAAGAAGTCAAGTTAATGACAGGCGTATATGAGATTCTGTGTTTATGTAAATTATCTATTAATCTATTCCTTTACCTATTCAAGTCTTTGCTAAATCCTCCTCCTACTTATCTGACTCTAATCCCACCATCTATCTGATTCTCCATCCATCAATTTCCCCATCAATCCATTCATCTCACCCCCCTCCCCTCTCTTCCCTCACCCCGACCAGCCCAGCAGCGACATCTATCACCGACGCAAATGCCCCGACTTCTAATGACAAGGGCGGCGCATATACCGCTCCCCGAGCTCGCCGCGGCCGGATCTGTCTTCATTACGCCCGCGACTCATCGGGGAGGCGTTGCTCGATTTATGATAAAGAAAAATGGAGGCAAGTTTTTGAGCAGCGTGTGCGGACGAGGTAATGCGCCGGCGGGAGGGAGGGGGGGTGAAAAGGAGGGGGGGGGTGGAAAAGGAGGGGAGAGGGGGTGGAAAAGGAGGGGAGAGTGGGGTGAAAAGGAGGGGAGAGTGGGTGGAGAAGGAGGGGAGAGTGGGGTGGAAAAGGAGGGGAGAGTGGGGTGGAAAAGGAGGGGAAGTGGGGTGAAAAGGGGAGGGGTGGAAAGGAGGGAGAGTGGGTGGAAAAGGAGGGGAGAGTGGGGTGGAAAAGGAGGGGAGGGGGGTGGAAAAGGAGGGGAGAGTGGGGGAAAAGGAGGGAGAGTGGGTGGAAAAGGAGGGAGAGTGGGTGGAAAAGGAGGGGGAGGGGGTGGAAAGGAGGGGAGAGTGGAAAAGGAGGGGAGAGTGGGGTGAAAAAGGAGGGGAGTGGGGTGGAAAGGAGGGTGGGGTGGAAAAGGAGAGGGAAAAAGGAGGGGAGAGTGGAGGGGGAATGGAAAGGAAAATGAGGGCGAAGTGGGAGAGGAGTGGGAGTAGGAAGGAAAATGAAAGGAGGACTGGGGAGGGGAGTGGAGAATGAGAGGAAAAGGAGCAGGAAGGAAAATTAAGGGGGGGGGAGTGGTAAGAGAGGAGGAAGGGGACTGAAGAGTGAGAAGGGAAATAAAAATGGGGGTAGAAAGAGGGGAGTGGGGAGAGGGAAGGAAAATGAACAGGGGAATGGCAGGACGCGAGTGAGGGAAAGGGTTGAAGGAAGATTATTAGGAAGAGGAGAGGGAAAGACTGCTGAGAGGGGAGTGGGAGGAAGAGTTTGGGGAGGAAAGAGGAGTGAGAGAAGGGAGGTTGGGGAGGGAGAATTAGTGAGTAGGGAAGGGTTTACTTGAAGGAGGTGACAGGTGGGGGCAAAGAATGAGGGAAATGGGGCACCATTATCACACTTATTGTTATGATTATAATCATCATTACTGTTA
>NW_020871164.1:410552-417215 GCF_003789085.1 Penaeus vannamei
GCTTGCGCGTGTGTGCGCGCGCGCACTCTTATGTGTATGATGTATGAGTGAAATCATTATCCAATTCTACATTCCTGAATCTTTTATTACTTCTACTCAGAATTAGAGAATTATCCCGAGTGGCCTCTGGCATGCAAACAGAATATGTAGATGTCATGAAATATTGATAACGGTGAGTAAAGCAGTTGATATTCAGCAAACAGCGCAATAGGATATGGGCGTTTGCAGGAAATATGAAATATAAATCCCCCGCTAATGCCGGTATCCTTTAAAAGCACGGGATAAATCAGCAATCAAATATCTATCTCTTTATGTAACGAATGACAAAGGTGTGCGTGCGTATACCAGGTAAGAATTAGGAACAAAAAATCGATTAAATGAAAGGAATTGAAAAATAAGGTATCTAGAAAAGATTATCCAAAGCCGGAACCGAGATATAGGAACCAAGGAGATGGAGCTCAAATCCAGGAACCATGAAATGGGAGCCCGAATCCAGACACAATGGAATTGAAACCCAAATTCAGGAAACAAGAAATGGAAATTCAAATCCAGGAGCCATGAAGTGGAAGCCCAAAACCACGAACCATGAAATGAGAATCCAAATCTAGGAACTATATAATAGGATCCCAAATACTGGAACCATGAAGTGGGAACTCATATTCAAGAACCATAAAATGGAAACCCAAGTACATTAACCATGCTATGGAAACCCAAATCCAGGAATTATGAAAAGGGAAACCCAAATCTAGAAACTATGAAACTGGAATCCAAATCCAGGAACCATGAAATAGAAACCCAAATAAAGGAATCAAGTGGGAATCCCAATTCACGAACCACTAAAAGGGAACCAACATCCAGGAACCACAAAGTGGAAACCCCAATCCAGGAACAATGAAATGGGAACCTAAATTCAGGAACTGACATTTGGGAATCTAAATCCAGGGACCATGGAATGGGAAGCCTAATCCAGGAACGGAGATATGAGAATCCAAATCCAGGAAACCTGAAGATGAACCCAAAATCGAGAACCATGATATTGAAACCCGACTTCAGAAGCAATAAAGTTGGTATTCAAATTCAAAAACGGAGAAATGGAAATTCAAATGAGGAACCAAGAAGCAGGAATTCAGATCCGGGAACCGAGAAAGGGCAATCAAAATCCAGTAATCGACGAACGAGAAACCAAATCCGGGAACCGAGAAACGGGAACCTAGATCCAGGAACCAAGTGCGAATCCTATTCCAGGAGACCCCTAAGTCAAAACGGATCCTGGAAGCAAAACCACAAACCAAAGCCCTAACAAGATTCATAAACGAGGTCACACCCAGATTCCTAGTCAAACTCTCTGTGGTTATGTGGTCGCCAATACACACTGTCGATCATCCGTGAAATATTGCGCCTGGTGACGTTGAGAGCGCGGGTTCTACTTGATTGGGACTCGCGCGTAGGCCGAATGTTTGAAACCGGCGGCCACCACCAGTTAACATTGCGAAGATAGGCCGCATATTGCCTCAGAAACTCTTTCAACGGTATTGTGTGTGTGTGTGTTACTCTGTATATCGGCTGCGGGGAAAATATCCGATAATGTATTTTAACACTTGATATCCACCTTAAAAACACTTCAATTCTGGGTGTCTAATGTCCAGCTTTGATCGTCCCTTATTTTCGCTTATCCTCTCTCTCTCTTTATCTTCCCTCCCTCTGTCCTTTTCTCTTTCCCTCTCCTCCTACATCTCTCTCTCTCTCTTTCTCCCTCCCCCTCTCTCTCTCTTCTCCCTCCCTCCCTCACTCTCTCTCCCTCCCTCTCTCTCTCTTTTCTCCCTCCCTCCCTCACCCTCTCTCCCCTGCCGCACCCGTTCGCTTCCGCCCCTGACTGCCCAGCGCGCGCGATCGCCCGGCCGCCCCCGGACTGCGTTTTGTGAGGTCCTATGTATATCCATTTGTTAAATTAGCACTGCCTCTTTTCTCCTTCTCCTTTTCTCTCTCTCGCTCGCTCGCCTTTGGCTTTTCTATTCTCTCTCTCTCTCTCTCTCTCGTCTCTTTCTCTCTCTGTTCGTTTGTATGATCCTCTCTTTGTCTGTCTGTCATTCTACCATTGTCTCTGTCTATTTGTCTCTCTCTCTTTCTCTTTTCTGATTCTGTCTAATTCCCTTCAACCGTCCCCCACTGTCTGTCTGACTGTCTGTCTGTCTCTTTCTTTGTTTGTCCGTCTCTCTCTCTCTCTCTCTCTCTCTCTCTCTCTCTCTCTCTCTCTCTCTCTCTCTCTCTCCTCTCTCTCTCTCTCTCTCTCTCTCTCTCTCTCTCGATATCTATCTATCTATCCAGCTTTCTCTCTATCCCCTCTCTTTCTCTCTCGTCTGTTTGGTCCTCCCTTTCACTGTTTTTCTTTCTCTCTCCCTTCCTACCTCTCATCACTCTCTTCCAATCTACATATCTATACATATCTCACTTTATTTTGCTCCTCTCTCTCTCAGCGCACGCAGTTTCAGTTAGGAACCTTTACAGCGGTAGCAACATCTCTCATGTCTTGCATGCATACATGCATATATACATACATATATACATATACATGCGTGTATATATGTATATATATAATATATATATATATATATTATATTATATATATATATATTATATATATACTATATATATGTATATATTATATATATATATATACATATATATATATATATAATTATATATATATATATATATATATATATATATATGATATATAAAACCTCTCTCTCTCTCTCTCTCTCTCTCTCTCTCTCTCTCTCTCTCTCTCTCTCTCTCTCTCTCTATATATATATATATATATATATATATATATATATATATATATATATATAATATATAGATTATATAGATAGATAGATAGAGAGATATATAGATATATACACACCACACATATATACATATATACATACACAAACAGATATATATATATATATATATATATATATATAATATATATATATATATATATATATATATATATATTTCACGCATACCCACATGTCTAAAGACGATCCCTGACAGCGCTTCCAACCCCCCCCCCCCCCACCCCCGCCGCCCATGAGCAGGACCTAACCCCGCCCGCCTGTCCTTGCAGGAGTGAAGCCGCGGGACCCGAGCTTCCTCTCCGAAATCCAGAACATGACTGTCTCCGAGGGAAGGACGGTCAAGTTCGCCTGCCGCGTCGATAACTTGGGCATACACAAGGTAAGTTCTTCGGGCCTGGTTCCAAGTTCTCCCTTTGTTAGACCCATGTTTTTTTTTTTTTTTTTTTTTTTTCTCGGTTATTGATCTTTAGGGCTTTTGGTTTGTGGTTTTGGTTCCAGGATCCGGGTTTCTGCTTTAGGGTTCCTGGAATAGGATTCGCACTTGGTTCCTGGATCTAGGTTCCCGTTTTCGGTTCCCGGATTTGGTTTCTCGTTCGTCGATTACTGGATTTTGATTGCCCTTTCTCGGTTCCCGGATCTGAATTCCTGCTTCTTGGTTCCTCATTTGAATTTCCATTTCTCCGTTTTTGAATTTGAATACCAACTTTATTGCTTCTGAAGTCGGGTTTCAATATCATGGTTCTCGATTTTGGGTTCATCTTCAGGTTTCCTGGATTTGGATTCTCATATCTCCGTTCCTGGATTAGGCTTCCCATTCCATGGTCCCTGGATTTAGATTCCCAAATGTCAGTTCCTGAATTTAGGTTCCCATTTCATTGTTCCTGGATTGGGTTTCCACTTTGTGGTTCCTGGATGTTGGTTCCCTTTTAGTGGTTCGTGAATTGGGATTCCCACTTGATTCCTTTATTTGGGTTTCTTTCATGGTTCCTGGATTTGGATTCCAGTTTCATAGTTTCTAGATTTGGGTTTCCCTTTCATAATTCCTGGATTTGGGTTTCCATAGCATGGTTAATGTACTTGGGTTTCCATTTTATGGTTCTTGAATATGAGTTCCCACTTCATGGTTCCAGTATTTGGGATCCTATTATATAGTTCCTAGATTTGGATTCTCATTTCATGGTTCGTGGTTTTGGGCTTCCACTTCATGGCTCCTGATTTGAATTTCCATTTCTTGTTTCCTGAATTTGGGTTTCAATTCCATTGTGTCTGGATTCGGGCTCCCATTTCATGGTTCCTGGGTTTGCTCCCATCTCCTTGGTTCCTATATCTCGGTTCCGGCTTTGGATAATCTTTTCTAGATACCTTATTTTTCAATTCCTTTCATTTAATCGATTTTTTGTTCCTAATTCTTACCTGGTATACGCACGCACACCTTTGTCATTCGTTACATAAAGAGATAGATATTTGATTGCTGATTTATCCCGTGCTTTTAAAGGATACCGGCATTAGCGGGGGATTTATATTTCATATTTCCTGCAAACGCCCATATCCTATTGCGCTGTTTGCTGAATATCAACTGCTTTACTCACCGTTATCAAATATTCATGACATCTACATATTCTGTTTGCATGCCAGAGGCCACTCGGGATAATTCTCTAATTCTGAGTAGAAGTAATAAAAGATTCAGGAATGTAGAATTGGATAATGATTTCACTCATACATCATACACATAAGAGTGCGCGCGCGCACACACGCGCAAGCACACACACGCGCAAGCACACACACACACACGAACACACACACACACACACACACACACACACACACGAACACACACACACACACATATTACACACACACACACACACACACACACACACACACACACACACACACACACACACACACACACACACACACACACACACACACACACACACACACACACACACACACACACGTACACGTACACGCACTTTCCTTCCCCTCCATCCCTCTGAGAGCCGGCCCCCCGCCCCCCCAGGTGGCGTGGATCCACTACGAGAACTCGGCGATCCTGACGGTGTCCAACCACGTGATCACCCGCAACGAGCGCATCACCGTCAGCCACGACAAGCACCAGAAGACGTGGTACCTGCACATCTCGGACGTGCGCGAGACCGACACCGGGAAGTACATGTGCCAGATCAACACGGCGTCGGCCATGACCATCGCCGGGTTCCTCACCGTCGTCGGTAAGCGGGCGAGCGAGGCAGGGTCAGCGCCTGGTCAGCTGGGCGATGTTGTGCTTAGTTGCGTTGGGTCATTATTGTATATCATTGTTATTATCATTTATCGTCCTATTCATCTTTATTATTACCGTCTTCATGATTATCTCATTCATTAGTTCACTGTTATTATCATCATCATTTCCATTATTATTATCATTACTAGTAGTAGTAGTAGTTGTTGTTATTGTTATTATCATAATTGTCATTGTTATGATCTTTTTTTGTCATTATTAATAGTTTACTATTATGTTATTGTCATTTTATTTCCATTTTGCTATTGTTATTATTATTGTTATTATTGTTATTGTTTGTTATTGTTATTGTTATTTATTGTTATTTATTGTTATTGTTATTATATTATTATTATATTATTATTATTATTATTATTATTATTATTATTTATGAATGTTGTTCTTCTTATTTTAATTTTGGTGCTTATTGTTATCACTACTATTATTATTTTTATTCCAATTACAATAATGATTACTATTATAAAATTACATTATTATTATTAATGTTATTCTTATCATATTTTTTGACACCAAATTATTATTATAATTATTATTATATTGTTGTAAATTTTCTTCTTATCATTATTGTTTATGATTATTATTATCAGTATTATCATTATCGTTATTTTTATCATTATTACCATTATCATTATTATTACCATTATCATTATCGGTATTGTTATTACTACAATTATCATAATCGTTATTAATCTTATAACTAATAACTTTATTATTGATATTGTTATTATTATTATATCATTATTATATCACTATTATTGTTATTATTATTATTATTATAAGTACTATTATTATTACTATTATCATTGTCATTATCATCCTTATTAGGATTGTTATTGTTGTTTTTATTATTATCATTGTTATTATTGTAATAATTACTATTATCATTATTTTAATTATTATCATCATAATCATTTTATTATTATCATTATAATTGTTAATATTATTATCATTATCATTGCTATTATCATTATTATTATCATGTTTACATTATTGTTTCATTATGATTATTTTTTCTATTATTATTATTATCGCTATTATCATTATCATTATCATTATTATTATTGTTGTAATAATAATAATGATAATAATAATAATAATGATGATAATAATAATGATGATAATAAAATGATAATAATAATAATAATAATAATAATAATAATAATAATAATAATAATAATAATAATAATAATAATATAATAATAATAATAATAATAATAATAATAATAATAATAATAATAATAATAATATAATAATAATAATAATAATAATAATAAATAATAAATAATAATAATAATAATAAATAATAATATAATAATAATAATAATAATTAATAATAATAATAATAATATAATAATAACAATGATGAAGATGATAAATATTATTATCATCATTATTATCATTATTATTTCTTTATTATCATTTTTTTTCATTATTGTTATTGTTTTATTAGTACTATCATTAATACTATTATATATTACTTTTATCATTGTCATTATTATTATTACATTGTTATCA
>NW_020871164.1:432315-434815 GCF_003789085.1 Penaeus vannamei
AGACTTATGCAATTCGAAGTTAGGGTTTTTATTCTTTCCTCGTTCAATCTGTATATTTAAGGATCCTCTAACATGTGTAGATGTTTTGTTATCTCTGAGCTCCTTCGGGCTTATACTATTTTCACCAATGTTTCAGTTATTAATATGCCATTTTCAAAATCAGTGTCGTTTGCATTCGCACGATTTTTTTAAACAATCACCTTAATCAAATGGTTCTTGCAGGTTGTTATATAATAATAGTTGGCAACCCACCTCCTTAATTATTTTAATAATTCTTTTATATCCATTTAAAATTGCTTACATATTGATTTTAATCCTACACCATCAATATTTAAGCATCGAGAATAGGATATAGATTAATCACTAAAACATAAAATATAATTTTATCATTATTATCATTAAGGATTGATAACTTTGGGGCTAGGTGTATATTTTGTGACTAAGTTTTCATTGACAACAAACTGAGAAATGTCTGTCGTTAATGAATAAGTCTAACAGGTCGCACTACCTTACTATGCGGAAGATTGTAACTGTGTTGTGCGTCAGTTAGTAAGTTAAAAACAAATCATCTTTATTTCCAGTGGCTGATCGCCTATGTAATATCGATTAAGCATTATAGATTATAAATTGATTAATGTAGAATGATTTTCAGGAATAGAGTTTTCAGGACACTGTACTTGCTGAGTTAGCAAGTAGGATTAGATGAATCGTGAATCGTGCTATACTAGTATTACTATGTTTATTAATTGTCCCATTATTGTTGTTCGTTCTGCTTGGTATCGTTGTTACATTAATACACTTCTCATACATACATACACACACACACACACACACAATCATACAAACACACTCATATGTGTTTGTGCACATATATATGTACGTACACATGTACAAACCACCACACACACCTACATACTGACAGAATTGTGTGAGTATGTACTACAAATTGTACATTCGTGTGTTATATTGTGTTCCTCGTTCGCATATTACCATATATAGCATGTTCCCTTTAGCATGATCTCCAACTCATAATGAAGCTTTGTTCTCAATATTGCTGCTCAACAATACGTTAACATCAATTTTTTTTTCTGGCGAGTAAATGTCAGCATCAATACCAAGTTTAATTAAAATGATTTTTACGTATAATTGCTCTCATTACCAGTCTAATTATCTTTTTCACCGTCTTGATTACCAACATTACTTCTACCGTATTACCGCTAATTTCCCCGTCGTCAGCGGCAGTATCATTGATAACAATACTATCATCGTCATTCGTATCGAGTATTAGCATCATATGTCAGTTTAATCAACCGTATATTCACGGAAGTATTTCAAGACTTTTTGCAAACAATCCAAAAGTGCGTGTAGCTTTTTACATTTTTATTTTTTTTTTTTTTTTTTTTTTTTTTTTTTTTTTTGAGCGGTATTCAATTTTCACCCGGCGGCGCTTGCTTGCTGCAATACACTGGGATATATAGCTAATAACACATTCGGATTAAAATCATATTAAGGATTTTATATCAGCAACAACTATAATCCTTTCTCCCCTTTATTGGAGGTAAAACAAATGCAGAATGGGAAAATTACCATATACGACCAATTTAGCGAGATAATTAAAGGGAAAACCAGCCGTAGAGGTCGTAAAGTGTCGAAATTTTCCTCTTTCTGGCGCATCCGAATCACCAAGGCTTCGTCCCCATGCGATCGAGAGAATGCGAGAAACAAATAAACAATTTGCTTCAAAACCCATATGCGTGTTGCCAATTAAATATGCAGGCAATTCCCGTGAAATTATGACTTTGATGTCTGTGTAGGGTTAGCGTGTATACATGAGTGAGATGAGGGCTTTAATCAATATCAAAATCAGTCAGATGAAACATAAAACGCAAACGTAAAACTCGGCAACTCACACAAGTGCCAAGAAAGTGAGCATTCGTACGTGCAGGAAATATGTACCAATGACTTTACACAAAGAGACAACTTTAATGGGCGAAAATATCTTGACAATCATTTTCATAAGAATTGAAACATCTACACTATGCGCGCAAGTGAGCCACGTGCCAGCCGACGATATCCCAAAATCAACACCTCAAAGTCAGTTTCTTGGTTCCACCGAATCGCATTCGAGTCGGCCGCAGTGCCACATGATCCTGGCACTATCAGTCTAAACAGGAGGCACATGCGCTCACCTGACGCGAAGCGCCCTGCTCATGGCGTGACTGGGGACTGCCAAAGGCCATAACGAAGAACCTCGTGTCGTTGGTTCACGCTGAGAATGTCACAACCTCGCTGCCGGATCTGCCTGGCCCGTTATGCCTGCCACTCACATTAGGCAACCTCGTTGGCACCCTCTGGCCTTCGTTATTTCATGTAGGTCTCATTCCCACCGTCGTTGTATGCTGGGCTCCACAAATATGTGCCTTGTAATAAGTTTGCTTATATATATATATATATTATATATATATATATATATATATATATATATATTATATATATATAT
>NW_020871164.1:475484-477984 GCF_003789085.1 Penaeus vannamei
TGGTTAACCAGGTACACATTGCAATTCCTCATTATTACTACCATCAACATCATCATTCCACCACATATACCATTATCGAAATACCAACAATGTCAATAACAGTTAAGCAATCGCAAAACAACAACAACCACAACAACAACACCAACACCCCAGCAGCATCACCTAAAGAGCAAGGAAAAAGCAACAATAACAACAACAACAAGCATCACCGAAAGAGCAAGGACAAAGCAACAACAAAAAAACACAGAGATGAACTTTGTTGAGTGGACGACCGAGGAGCGGTGAGGGAGGCGGTGAGTCACTGCAACTTGCAATCACATCTCCAGGCAAGTCATGCAAGTCAATGCATAATAATAATAAATATATAATAATAATAATAATTAATAATAATACATAATAATAATATAATAATAATAATATAATAATAATAATAATAATAATAATAATAATAATAATAATAATAATAATAAAATAATAATAATAATAATAATAAGAAGAAAGAAGAGAAGAAGAAGAAGAAGAAGAAAAAGAAGAGAAAAAGAAGAAGAAGAAGAAGAAGAAGAAGAAGAAGAAGAAAAAAAAGAAGAAGAGGAAGAAGAAAATCAACAACTAAAACAATAAATGAATCTAAAATTGCGGAAGTCTGTCTCCATCTCAAGGTGCAAGTCATGCAACAACAACAACAACAACAACAGCAACAACAACAACAACAACAACAACAACAACAACAAGAAAATAAAAACAGAAGCATAATGAATCCATAATAATAAGAAGATGAAGAAAATAAAAATAAAAAACTACAAGAATAATGAATCTAAAATTGCGGAAGTCTGAGATGCCTGTCATTAAGAGAGAGAGAAAAAGAAAAAACAAATAGAAAAAAAAAAATACGAAAAATATAAACAAATATGAAGGCGCGGTCGTGATTTTCGAAACATCCGCAAACTTATTCTCAAAATCCGAGCTCAAGTTCGACACAACTTTTAATTCCTCAAACTTCGACTCCTTATATAAATAAATAAAAACGAGTAACGAAATAACTAAATAAATAAACAACAAAACAACAAAATCTTTTAATTCCTCAACTTCGACTCCTTATAAATAAATAAACGAGCAACGAAATAACTAACTAAATAAACAACAAGACCTTTTAATTCCTCAACTTCGACTCCTTATAAATAAATAAATGAGTAACGAAATAACTAAATAAATAAACAACAAAGCCTTTTAATTCCTCAACTTCGACTCCTTATAAATAAATAAATGAGTAACGAAATAACTAAATAAATAAACAACAAAGCCTTTTAATTCCTCAACTTCGACTCCTTAAAAAATAGACGAATAACGAAATAACTAAATAAATAAACAACAAAAATCCTCAACTTCGACTCCTTATAAATAAATAGACCGAAATAACTAAATAAATAAACAACAAAACCTTTTAATTCCTCAACTTCGACTCCTTATAAATAAATAGACGAACAATAACTAAATAAATAAACAACAAAACCGATCAGAAAACAACAACAACAACAAATAAACGGAAAGCCAGAAATAAGCAAAATACCAACAATAATAGAAAATAAATGAGAACCGATAACCTAAAATGAACGAGATAAGCCATGTCTTTGATCTCGACTCGTACACATAGGCCTAAGTGACCATATGTCTACATTAGTTTGTGTGTGTGTGTTGTGTGTGTGTGTGTGTGTGTGTGTGTGGTGTGTGTGTGTGTGTGTGTGTGTGTGTGTGTGTGTGTGTGTGTGTGTGTGTGTGTGGTGTGTGTGTGCGTGTGTGCGTGTGCGTGTGCGTGTGCGTGTGCGTGTGCGTGTGCGTGTGCGTGTGCGTGTGTGTGTGTGCGTGTACGTGCGTGTGTGTGTACATACACGTACAGTATGTATGTATACGCACGTATATGAACGCGCCATATCTGCCACATCTCAACATGTGCATATAATTCATCCACATCTTTCGACTTTGATGTCACGTGGAAGTCGCATCAAACTCATCTTCATTCATCTTCTTTACGACCTTTTTTTTTTCTTCAAATCAACAGACGCCAAAAGTTATTTTTGCCCAGCGTGACACACGCCGACCTCCCTAACTCCCGACACTGACCTCTGACCCTGCCGCTGCCATTCGCTCATGACACCAAGACAGAGCGTTGGCACCGAAAGCTGGAACCAATAGGGATGCTGATAATTCTATGTTGGCACCGTAGACTACGAGGAAAAAAATGGCACCACCTACATGACAGCACCGATATATTGGCACCACACTGATGCCGACACCACATACCCGTCCACGCTATGTAATCCCTAAAAGATATGTCGACAAGATATACTGCCGGTTTGTTAGGATCGCGCGAGGCCCGACCCAAAGAATATTCGTATACTTGACATGCATAAATAAATAAATAAATGTATATTCATCAGTCTACATATGCATAGCAACTCGGCAAATAGTTAAATGTATATCTATCAGATATATATACAGATAG
>NW_020871164.1:480484-485484 GCF_003789085.1 Penaeus vannamei
ACCTGCTCCTTCTCCTCTTTTCCATCCCCCTTCCCCTTTCCCCCTCTCTCTCTTGTTCCGCCTCATACTCACCAATTCCTCCTCCTCCTCCTCCCCCTTTCCACCCCCCTCCTCCTCCTCCTCCTTTTCCTCTTCCTCCCCCTTTCCACCCTCCTTCCTCCACGCTCCCCAAAGAAGGATGCTAAAAACACACGAGCAAAGACAACAGCCTCCCCTTATCTTGTCTTCCTCCCCACTTCCCCATCATCCAATAAAGCTATTCCTCCCTTCCCCGCTCTCTTTCCTCTGTTCGGACCGAAACACTTGGCATTTCTTGGTCTTGAGAGAGAAGAAAAGAGAAGGGAGAGAAAGTGGGGAGAAGGAAGATGGAGGAAGAAAGGGGGAAGAAGGGGAATAAAGGAGAGGGAAAAAGGGAGAAAAGAAGAAGGAACGGAGATTGCGGTAACGAGAAAGGAGTGGATAAGGAAGAGGGAAGAAGTGAGCGAAAAGAGGGGACAAGGAAGGAGAAGAGAGAATGGAGAGTGAAAAGGCAATTACGTATAAGGAAGAAGGGAAAGGGAGAGGAAAGAGGAGAAAAAAGGTGAGGAAAAAGAGGAGGAGGTTTCAGAGAGAGAAGAGGAGGAAGAGGGAAGAGATGAAACAAGAGAGGAAAGAAGAAAAGAGCAAAAATGAGAATCGAATTGGAAAATGAAGAGGAAAGACACGAGAAAGAAAGAAAGGAGAAAAAGAAAAAAATAAGAAAAAAGTGAAACAAAGACACTCTCCAAGAATAAAAAAAACACACAAAACACACGAATAAAAACCACCAAAAAAAGAACCGCGAACAAACAAAACCAGAAGGAATCCGAGAAGGAGAAGAAGAAAGAAGAAGAAGAGTGAAGGGAAGGCTCTCGAAGGACCCAGCAGGAGGAAGGAGGAGGAAGGAGGAAGGCTCTAGAAGGACCAGCAGCGAGAAAGGAGAGGAAGGAGGAAGGAGGGAAGGAGGACAGGAGAAGGAGGAAGGAAGGAACCCAGCAGGAGGAAGGAGGAAGGAGAAGGCTCTAGAAGGATCCAGCAGGAGAAAGGAGAGGAAGGAGGACCCAGCAGGAAGGAGAGAAGGAGGAAGCTCTAGAAGGACCCGCAGAGGAAGGAGAAGAAGAAGAAGAAGGAGGAGGGAAGGGAAGGCTCTAGGACCCAGCAGGAGGAAGGATTTAGAAGGACCTAGCAGGAGGAAGGAGGACAATGCATCATCCTAGATATGCTACGCCGAGACAGTTGTTGGCAGACAGACCGCACCCGCCCTCCACCCAAGGGCACGCACACGCACAAGCACACGCACAAGTACTTGCGTTATCTCTGCATCGGTGTGTTTGCGTGTGTTTGTATGTCTGTTTGTTTGTCTTTGTCTGTTTGTCTGTCTGTGTCTGTTTATGTGTGTGTGTCTGTGTGTCTGAGTCTGTCTTTGTCTGTCTGTGTGTCTGTCTGTCTGTCTAGTCATTATCTTCCTTTTTTATCTGCCTTCGGTTTTACTTTTCTCTCTTATTATATTGCATCCCTCTTCATAAATGAATTGGTCTATCCATCGGTACACATATTGTCACACATACTTACATAAACACACACACACACACACACACATTTCTCCACACCTTCTCGCTTCCACCTCTTCCACCATCTCTCCCTCCCACGACCTTCCTATCCATCTCCTTGTCTCTCTCCTTCGTGTCCTCTCTCTTCAAAATCTCTCTCTCTCTCTCTCTCTCTCTCTCTCTCTCTCTCTCTCTCTCTCTCTCTCTCTCTCTCTCTCTCTCTCTCTCTCTCTCTCTCTCTCTCTCTCTCTCTCACCCCCGTCCCTCCTCCTTTTTCTCTCTCTCTGTCTATCTCTGTTCTGTCTCTGTCTCTGTCTCTGTCTCTTCTCTCTCTCTCTCTCTCTCTCTCTCTCTCTCTCTCTCTCTCTCTCTCTCTCTCTCTCTCTCTCTCTCTCTCTCTCTCTCTCTTCTCTCTCTCTCTTACCCCGTCCCTCCCTCCCTTTCTCTCTCTGTCTATCTCTGTCTCTGTCTCTGTCTCTGTCTCTGTCTGTCTGTCTGTCTGTCTGTCTGTCTGTCTGTCTGTCTGTCTCTCTGTCTCTGTCTTTCTCTCTCTCTCTCTCTCTCTCTCTCTCTCTCTCTCTCTCTCTCTCTCTCTCTCTCTCTCTCTCTCTCTCTCTCTCTCTTTCTCACACGGACGCCAAAGGGGGCAACGCCTATATATCATCTTTGCCATCAACTTCATTTGGTATTCATAAGTCATACTTGCTTAGAATTATCATATTTGTTTAACCGAAATACATTCTCTCTCTCTCTCTCTCTCTCTCTCTCTCTCTCTCTCTCTCCTCTCTCTTCTCTCTCTCTCTCTCTCTCTCTCTCTCTCTCTCTCTCTCTCTCTCTCTCATTCTCATCTTCATCTCTCTCATCTCTATCTCTATCTCTATCTCTATCTCTATCTCTAATCTCTATCTCTATCTCTATCTCTTCTCTATCTCTATCTCTATCCTCTCCCTCTCCCTCTCCCTTCTCTCCCTCTCCCTCTCCTCTCCTCTCCTCTCCCTCTCCCTCTTTCCTCTCTCTTCCTCTCCTCTCCTCTCCTCTTATATTTATTTTCTTTTTTTTAGTCTTCAAAATTTCTCGGGAAAAATACTTGTCTTTTGGCAAAGAGGAAATTGCTGTGTAAAATCTACGGACTGTTTCTCCGTATTTTGTAATACAATTCCTCATATTTCTATATATAGATTCTATTACTTCCTTCCCTTTCTCCTATTTTCTTTTCTTTTTCTTTGATTTTCTTCGGTCTCAACACCGCATTCGTTTCTCTATTTTCGCTCATTTTTTCTTTTCTTTCTTCTACCTCCTTTTCTCCTATCTTTTCTGAATTATTCCGTTTCCCTACTTTTCATTTCTATTTTCTTTAATTTTCCATTTTTCCTTCCATCTCCTTTCCCCTCCTCCTTATCACCCTCTATTCCGCTTCCCTTCTTCCACATTTTTCTCTAATTTTCCACTTTTTCCTTCCATCTCCTCCCCTCTTCCTCTATCCCTCTCTTCCATCTCCCTTATCTCTCTCCGCTTCGCCCCTTATCTCACCCCAACGGAATGCTGAAAAAATATACAGCGAGAGTAGCAGCGGCGGCGGGAACAGCTGAGAACCAAATGAATAATAACTGACAACACCTGCGCCTTGGCACCTGTCGCTCCCCTCTTGCTTTCATGTCTTCTCCTTCCCCTCTCCTTTTCCTCTCTTCCTCTTCCTCTTTTCGCTTTCCTCCTCCTCCTCCTTCCTCTTCCTTTTCCTCCTCCTCCTCATTCTTCCTTCTTCTTCTTCCCCTCTTCTTCTTCTTCCTTCCTTCTTCTCTCTTCTTCTTTTTTCTTCATTCTTCCTTCTTCTCGTCTTCGTCTTCTTGTTAATTTTATTCATTTTCCCTTTTCTTCTTCGTCTCCTCTACTCTATCCTCTTCTCTTCTCTTTGTCTTCTCCTCCTTCTCCTTCTCCTTCTCCTCCTCTTTCTTCTTCCTCCGCCCCCAGCTTCTCCTCCTCCTCCTCCTCCTTCCTCCTCTCTCCCCTCCTCCTCCTTCCTCCATCCTCCTCCCTCCTCCTCCTCCTCCCTCCAATCCTCTCATCCTCTCCTCCTCCTCTCCTCCTCCTCCCTCCTCCTCCTCTTCCTCCTCCTCCATCTCCTCCTCCTCCCTGAACCCCAGTAACCCTCCTCTTGGCCCCTCTCCCCCTCCCCCCCCTCCCCCTCTCCTCAAGATTCCGCCAACGTCTCCGGAATTAAAGTTATTTCGAAAGAGAATCTCGCCAGTGTTTCATCTTCCGTCGCGTCTCCTCCTCCTCTCTCTCTCTCTCTCTTCTTCTCCTCTCTCTCTCTCTCTCTCTCTTCTCTCTCTCTCTCTCCTCTCTCTCTCTCTCTCTCTCTCTCTCTTTCTCTCTCTCTCTCTCTCTTCTCTATCACCTCTCACTCTCCTCACCTCTCTCTCTCTCTCTCTTTTCCTTCCCTCCCTCCCTCCCTCCTTCTATCTCTTCTCTGTCCCTCCCTCCCTCCTCTCTCCTTCCCTTCCCTCTTCCTTCCATTCATACTAAACAAAAAAATAAACAAATAAGTAAAAACATTACACTCACCACTCAGCAAAACGAATCCCCAATTGAACCAAGCAAAATAGCAAAAAAAGAAAAAAAAAAACACTTCAAAGAAAGAAAAGAAAGAAAGAGAAAAACGCTCAAAAAGAAAGAAAGAGAAAAGAGAAAGAAAAAAACCTCAAAACGAAAGAAAGAAGAGAGAATATTTTTTTGCGCATCTCCCCCCCCCCCCTCCTCCTCTCCTCCTGCTCATCGCTCCGGGCATTTCCCCATTTGTCGCAAGGAAGGGGAAATGGGGGGGGAGAACGGGATACGAGGAAGAGGGAAGGGGGAATGAGGACGAAGACTGGAGAAAGGGGAAGAGGAGAGGGGATAAAGGGGGGGGAGAAGGAGGGGAAAGGATAAAGAGATGGGGGTAGGGGGGGGATAGGGAAAATGGGAAGGAGGAATAGGGGATAGGGGAAAGGGAAAGGGAAATAGGAAAGGGGAAGGGACAAGACAAAGCGTATCTGACAGGTTTCTCTCTCTCTCTCTCTCTCTCTCTCTCTCTCGCTCTCTCTCTCTCTCTCTCTCTCTCTTCTCTCTCTCTCTCTCTCTCTCTCTCTCTCTCTCTCTCTCTCTCTCTCTCTCTCTTCTCGCTCTCTCTCGCTCTCTCTCTCGCTCTCTCTCTCGCTCTCTCCTCTCTCTCTCTCGCTCTCTCTCTCTCTCTCTCGCTCTACTCCTCGTCATCTTCCTTGCATATGTTTTCTACTTCTCCCTATTCCCTATCCTTATCACTATTACAATTATCATTATGCTTATTCTCATTATCATTCCGCATTCCCTTCCCTTAATTTATACTTCATCTAGTATATTTTTAAATTCTCAATGTTTTAAAATGATTCTTAATTTCTAAATGTCTTGAGTCATAAT
>NW_020871164.1:490484-501182 GCF_003789085.1 Penaeus vannamei
ACGAAGCAAGGGTTAATTACCTAAAAGCCAATTAGCTCTTTCGGGCAAAAAAGGAAATGGTCAACTTCACAGATCTTAACTCTTTAAATATTCTTTAATATTATCATACATTTTCCTCTTCTTTTCCTTTTTAAGACTAGTAGTTTAAAAAAAAAAAAAAAACATTTCCATCATCAGTATTATATTATTATCTATATATTTTCGTGTTCAATTTTTGTTGTTGTTTTTTTGTCCAGAGTCAATATCAATGGTTCTGTCTCGTTAATGTCATATATATCTTGTTTTCTCTTGAATTTGTCCAAAAATAAAGAAGTGGAAAACATTATAAAATCTTACACGGTCCAGTTCCAAAACATTCGTAGTTGCACCCACGGCCGCCAGAGGGCTACGTATGCAAACACCATCCCGTTGCAGGTGAAACCCACCAACCTTTTTTTTTGCAAGATAAGATTNTAAAAGAAAGAGAGAAAAAAAAATACACACAAACAAACAGAAACAAAACAAAAAAAAAAAAAAAAAAAAAAGAAAAAAAAAATAGAGAGAGAGAGAAATCTTCAATTCCATCCCCGAGTTTGTAAACTTTCGAACGCCTCTGTTCTCGACACTCACTAAGAGTTGAACACCGCAAAGAGGATCCGAGCTCGCAACGGAGGATCCGAGCCGCTTTACAAGGGGCTTTTCGGGGGATTCCTCTCGTCGCCTTGTCGCCATAAAATCTCTGTTCTTTTCTGTCTGTCTGTCTTCTCTGTTTCGTTCTCTGTTTGTGTCTGTTTTGTCTTGCGTGTCATTTTGTCTCTTGTCTGCTTTCTGTATTATCTCTCTCTCTTCCTCTCTTTCTCTCTCTTCTCTCTCTCTCTCTATCTCTATCTCTCTCTCTCTCTGTCTCTCTGTCTCTCTCTCTCTCTCTCTCTCTCTCTCTCTCTCTCTCTCTCTCTCTCTCTCTCTCTCTCTCTCTCTTCTCTCTCTTCTCCCTCCCTCCCTCCCTCCCTCCCTCCCCCCTCTCTCCTCTCTCTCTCTCTCTCTCTCTCTCTCTCCTCTCCCTCCTCCCTCTCTCTCTCTCTCTCCTCTCTCTCCTCCCTCTTTTGAAGCGGGGGGGGGGGGGGGTACGTAGGGATAACGAGATGTCTTGTGGTCAGGTGGTATCGCTTCTGTGTGGGGACTGTATCGCTATATTTCGCTTTTTTTCTGTACTTTTGGTATAAACTTTTGTATCTCCTCTGTGAATTCTGTTTGTCAGTGTAGTTCAGTAGCTGTACAATCTGGCTGGTGCGTGTTTTTTTTCATATTTTGTATTTTTTTTTTTTTTGTTTTTTTTTTCTTCTCCTGTGCTTCTTCCTCACTTTCTCTATTTTGATGTAAATCGCTCTTCTGTGTATGTACCCTTCTCTATGTACCTCCTGTTGCGTGTTCTTGCATACTGTACCTGTACCGCTGCCTCTCCTACTTTTGTCAATCTTCATTCGTACTTGTATTATCTCTCTGTACCGTCTCTTCGCATTCTGTAATCGTACGAGCACCTTCTGTGTACCTGTTCCCTTATCTTGTACCAATCCCTCGCGGCCTTAATTGTACCAGCACCTCCTGTGCCTCTTCTGTATCTGTACCCTTCCCCCTGAACATGCCCCTCACGCCTGTAACTGTACCAGCACATCTTCTGTATTTGTACCCTTCCCCCTTTACCCTCACTCCTGTAATTGTACCAGTACCTCTTGTGTATCTCTTCCCTTTCCTTGTACCAATCCCACACGCCTGTAACTATACCAGCACCTCTTCTGTATCTTTACCCTTTCCTTGTACCAACCCCTCCCGCTTGTAACTATACCAGTACCTCTTCTCTGTCTGTACCTTTTCCCTAGTACCAATCCCACACGCTATACTATACTATACTAAACTATACCAGGACCGCTACCTCCTCTAGTATTACCACCCCTCTCATTTACCTCCCCCTTGTCCCAGCTCCTCCCACCCCGAACCAGTCAGTCCCCACCGTGCTTCTTAAACACCTTGCTTCTGTCCCTTGTCCAGCCCCTCCCACCCGAACCAGTCAGTCCCCACCCGGCCTTCTTAAACACCTGCTTCTGTCCCTTGTCCCAGCCCCTCCCACCCCCGAACCAGTCAGTCCCCACCGTGCTTCTTAACACCTTGCTTCTGTCCCTTGTCCCAGCCCCGAACCAGTACCCACGTGCTTCTTCTTCTTCTGTCCCTTGTCCGTCGGTGCCTGACCTGTAAGAAGGGACAGCGAGAGATGTAGAGCGAGCGCCCCCGTGGATAGCCAGCCTCGTGTGGGCGTCGGGGGCGTCATTCTCGTAGCCTAAGAGATCTACGGGGCGTGGCCGGGGCAATAGCCAGCCTCGTGTGGGCGTCGGGGGCGTCATTCTCGTAGCCTAAGAGATCTACGGGGCGTGGCCGGGGCAATAGCCAGCCTCGTGTGGGCGTCGGGGGCGTCATTCTCGTAGGCTAAGAGATCTACGGGGCGTGGCCGGGGCAAGCCAGCCTCGTGTGGGCGTCGGGGCGTCATTCTCGTAGCATAAGAGATCTACGGGCCGTGTCCGGGGGCGTCATCTTAACCTGCTTTAATCAAAAAAAAAAAAAAAAAAAAAAAGGAGGAGGTCTTTTAGTTGGCAGAAGGAGAGCCAGGCGGGCGACCTGTCACAGATAAGTGATTCGGCTTGCCCAGTCCTTGCTTTGTCGCGTCGTGGGGTGGGGTGGGAGTGGGAGTTGGGTGTGGGATAGGTTGAGTGGGTGGAGTGGGTTGGGTTGGGTAGGGGTGGGGTGTAGGCGTAGGGTGGGAGTAGGGGTGGGGTGAGGTGGTAAGTGGATGGAGTAGGATGGTAGGGGGGAGAGATGGTGGGGTGGGACTGGGATGGGGTTGGGAGATGGATGGGTTAGGTAGGGTGGAGACTGGGGGGACTGGGATGGTAGTGGGAAGGGGGTGGGGTGGGGTGGGGGGGGGTGTGGTGTATTACAGGGTTGGTCAGCGAGGCAGGTCCGCTTCGCGTTGGGCGGGGAGGGCGCGGGGCGTATAGGAGGTTAGTTGGGGAAAGGGTTGGTGTGTGTGTGCTTGCTTAGATGGATGGATGGATAGAGAGATGGATGTATAGATAGATGGATAGATAGATACATTGATAGATAGATGGATAGAGAGATGGATGTATGGATAGAGGTTAGATAGATACATTGGATGGATTAGAGAGATTGAGAGATTGAGAGATAGAGGATAGATAGATGGATGGATGGATAGACGGATAGATACATAGATAGATGGTGGATGATAGAGAGATGGAGATAGATAGAGGATAGATAGATATCTACATGAATGGATGGATGGATAGATGGATAGATAGATACACAGATAGATAATGGTGGATAGATAGATACATAGATAGATATATAGATAAATGGAAGGATAGATAGAGAGATAGATAGATGCATGGATGGATAGATAGATAGATACATGGATGGATGGATATACTTGTAAATTGAGGCAAAGAGAAGTCAAACTTTGTAGAAATGGATAGATAGATAGGCAGACAGATACATAACTAGATAGATCAGATATAGATACAGAGATGGATAACTAGGTGCATACATGACTATACATGAGTACACACACACACACACAAACACACACATACACACACACACACACGTACACACACACACACACACAAACACAACACACACACACAAACACACACACACACAAACAAACAAACCACACACACACACACCACACACACACACACACACCACACACAACACACACACGTACACGCCCCTCTCCATTTCAGGTAAAAGTACCCTGTTTGCCCGTTCTCCATTCTCCATTCCTCTCACTTGAATACCATATAAGTAGCGATGACTTACTTAGAAGGGGACGCTATGGTCGTCGAGACACGGACGAATATGCGGTTCCGTCATCATTAAGGTTCAGTGCCT
The DNA here is from genome assembly GCF_003789085.1 of Penaeus vannamei. Lineage (NCBI taxonomy): Eukaryota > Metazoa > Arthropoda > Malacostraca > Decapoda > Penaeidae > Penaeus > Penaeus vannamei. The sequence continues at coordinate 494,424 of NW_020871164.1, forward strand.
CGGGAGGGGGGTGGTGGGGGGGTGGGGGTTGGGAGGGGGAGAGGGCGAGGGGGGGGGGAGGATGTCTTAAGATGGGCAATGGGTCTTTGGGATTTTCTTGTGTGGGGGTTGGGAGGGGTTGGGGGGGTTGGGGGTGGGGTGTGGGGGGTGGAGTTTGAAGGGGGGGGGGGGTTGAGGGTGGGTGGGAGCGAGGGAGGGAAAGGAGGGAAGAGGGAAAAGAGAGAGGGAGGAGAGAAGGAGAGAGGAGGGGAAGAAGGAGGAGGGGGTAAGAAGGAAGAAGGAGGAGAGAGGGGAGGAAGAGGAAAAGAGAAGGAGGAGAGGAGGGAGGGGAAGGAAGGAAGGAGGAGAGAGGGAAGAGAGGAAAGAGGGAGAGAGGAAGAGAGGGAGAAAGAGAGAAAGAAAGAGAAAGAGAGAGAGAGACAGACAGACAGACAGAGAAAGAAAGAAAGAAAGAAAGAGAGAAATAGAAACACCGCACCAATAGAATCTAATCCAACCTATATACTAGTAAACAAATTCCCCAACAACATTTTTGGAACATGACCTGTTGCGCCGTCTGCCACACGTCTCCAGGAGAGCGCGACAAGGTTATATATATTATAAAGGATTATATTGACATTATCACCGCCTGTCTGTGTAATATACCGTCTTGTTGAACCACTTAGATTTTCACAAGGGAGTCTGTGTTGTGCTCAGGAGTAATGAGGAGTCACACGTGGCGGGTCAAGTTAACGGGGTTTAGTGTTTGGGGTTTTTTGGTGTTGGATGTTTTGTGTTTTTTTTTATTTGCGTTTTTTATTTTGTTTTTTTATTTTTTTTTATTTTTGTTTTGTTTTTGATTTTTTATTTGTTTTTTTTTTTTTTATTATTTTTTTTTCATCTTTTTTTTAAGTCTATCTTTTAGGTTTTATTTTATTTTTTTTTTTTTTTTTATTTATTTGTTTTTTATTTTTTTTTATCATTTTTATTTTTGATCTATCTTTTATGTTTTATTTTCTATTTTAAATTTTTCATTTTTACTTCTTATCATTTTTCATGTTTTTTTTTTTTTTTTGTATTTGGGTGGTATTTATTATTCATTTATTATTTATTATGAAGTTTATGAAAATGTACTTTTTGATTAATATATTCAAATGTATGTATGTTTTTGTCTGTAATAGAATACAGTAATGTTCAATTATGTACTTACATCAGCCAAAATAAAAAAGAAAAACACATGTAAATATCTTTCCAAAGTGATTATAAATACATTTCTAAAAACTCGACAAATGAGGCAAAAAAAAAAAAAAAAAAAAATAATAATAGGCACGTATACCCCACCTCCGACACTAATTAGTCTAAGCCTAAAGTTAATGAGCCTATCCATAATCCCTCTCGTATTAAAAAAAAAAAGCATTTAGGCTTGTTTATCCCTCGTATTAAAAAGAAAGAAAGAAAGAAAGAAAAAAACATTTAGGCTTGTTTACTTCTGATTGGATGTTGTTTGCGGGTATATAAAAAAAAAACAAAAGCATTTAGGCTTGTTTATCCCTCGTATTAAAAGAAAGAAGAAAGAAAGAAAAAAAAAAACATTTAGGCTTGTTTACTCCTGATTGGATGTTGTTTGCGGGTATAAAAAAGAAAAGAAAACAAAAGCATTTAGGCTTGTTTATCCCTCATTAAAAGAAAGAAAAAAGAAAAAAAAACATTTAGGCTTTTAAAAAACATTTACTCCTGATTGGATGTTGTTTGCGGGTATAAAAAAAGAAAAAAAACAAAAAAAAAAACAAAAGCATTTAGGCTTGTTTATCCCTCGTATTAAAACAAAGAAAGAAAGAAAGAAAGAAAGAAAAAACATTTAGGCTTGTTTATCCCTCGTATTAAACAAAAGAAAGAAAGAAAGAAAGAAAGAAAAAAACATTTAGGCTTGTTTATCCCTCTATTAAAAGAAAGAAAGAAAGAAAGAAGAAAAAAAAACATTTAGGCTTGTTTACTCCTGATTGGATGTTGTTTGCGGGTATAAAAAAAAGAAAAAAAACAAAAGCATTTAGGCTTGTTACCCTCGTATTAAAAAAAGAAAAAAGAAAGAAAGAAAGAAAAAAAAAAACATTTAGGCTTGTTTACTCCTGATTGGATGTTGTTTGCGGGTATAAAAAAAAGAAAAAAAAACAAAACATTTAGGCTTGTTTATCCCTCGTATTAAAAAGAAAGAAAGAAAGAAAAAAAAAAACATTTAGGCTTGTTACTTCTGATTTGTTGTTTGCGGTTAAAAAGAAAAAAAAAAAAAAAAAGCATTTAGGCTGTTTATCCCTCGTATTAAAAAAAGAAAGAAAAAGAAAAAAAAAACATAGGCTTGTTTACTTCTGATTGGATGTTGTTTCGGGTATAAAAAAAAAAAAAAACAAAAGCATTTAGGCTTGTTTTATCCCTCGTATTCAAAAAAAAAAAAAAAAAAAAAAACAGAAAAAGAAAGAAAGAAAAAAAAAAAAAAGGCTTGTTACTCCTGTTGGATGTTGTTTGCCGTATAAAAAAACAAGCATTTAATCCCTCGTTATTAAAAAAAAAAAAAAAAAAACAGAAAAAAGAAAGAAAAAAAAAACATTTAGGCTTGTTTACTCCTGATTGGATGTTGTTTGCGGGTATTTAGAGCTCTGTCTGCGGTCTATGTGGCTGGGGAACATTTTAAGCCTTGTTCGGGCGTGGGGTGGGCGGCCTGGTGTGTGGGCGGGCTGGGGGCTGTTGTGATTGGTGTTGTTTTTCTTATTACTGTTGTTATTATTACTGGTGCTGTTTTCTATTACTGTTTCTATTATTGTTGTTATTTTCTATTTCTATTATTTTATTTTTATGTTATTAATATTATTGCCATTATCATTATCAATATTGTTATTATCATTATTATGGTTATTGTTATTATTACATCATTTATATATTATTGTATCATTTATTTTATTATTATTACTATTATTTATCATTATCGTTATTATTGTTATTGATTATTATTATTATATTATTATTATCAATATTATATTATTATTATTATCATTATTATTTATTATTATTTTTTTATTATCATCATCATCATCATTATTATTATATTATTTATTATATTTATTATTATTACTATATATTCTTATATTATTTTACTGTTTTAATTATTATTACCATTATTATTGCTATCATATTATTGTTATTACCATTATTATTTATTATTATTATTATTGCTGTTTTATTGTTTTATTGCCATCTCATTTGTGATACTTTTTAATTATTTTTAGACTAATGTGGTCGGTCGATTTCGCTGTTTCTTTATCCTTATCTTTGTCTCTAATTATATATCGTCTCTCCTCCTCTCTCCTCTTCTCTCTTCTTCTGTCCTCTTCGCTCTTCCTCTCTCCTCTTCTCTCATTTCTTTCTCCATTCTCCTCTTCTCTCCTCTTCTTTCTTCTTCTCATCCTCTCTCCTCTCTCTCCTGCTCTCTTCCTCTCTCACACCTCTTTCTTCTTCTCTCATCCTCTCTCCTTTCTTCTTCATCTCTCTTCTTCTCTCCTCCTCTCTCCTCTTCTCTCCTCTTCTCTCTTCTTCTTCCTCCTCTTCCTTTCTCTCTCTCTTCCTCCTCTCTCTCTTCTCTCCTCCTTCTCTCCTCTCTCTCCTCCTCTCTCTCCTCTTCTTCTACACCTCTCTTCTTCTCTCCTCCTCTCTCCTCCTCTCTCCTTTTCTCTCTTCATCTCTCTTCTTCTCTCCTCCTCTCTCTTCTCTCTTCTTCCATTCAACTCCCTCGGTCCTTCGCTTCAATCTCTGTTTTGTTTTATCTACCTTCTTCTCTCTCTCCTTCCCTCACCTGTTTCTCTTTTTCTCTCCTGTCACATCTACCTCTCGTTCTATTTCTCTCTTCTCTCTCTCTCTCTCTCTCTCCTCTCTCCTCTCTCTCTCTCTCTCTCTCTCTCTCTCTCTCTCTCTCTCTCTCTCCCCCTCCCTCTCCCCCCTTTATCCCCCACCCCTCCCTCCACCCCAACCTCTCCCCCCCCTCCCTCCCTTCCCCTTCCTTCCCTCTCTCCCTCCCACCCACCCTCCACCCAACCCCTTCCTCCCTGCCCCCATCCACCCCATCCTCCCTCCTTCCCTCCCTCCCTTCCCTCCCTCCCTCCCTCTTCTCTCTCCCTCTCTCACGTTCCTACGAGCAGATGGCATCCAGTCCAAGAAGTGTTTAAGGAACGATCGACACCTTGACACCAGTTGACACGGACTGCGAGGCGCACCGGGTCCTGGGAGGTGGATCCAGGGTAACCCAGTAGGGGTTTCTTGGTTTGGTGTTCGTACTGGTTGAGGGTGATGTTTTTTTTTTTTTTTTTTTGGGGGGGGTATTTTTGTTTTGTTTTTCTCTTCTTTGTTTGCTTTGTTTTGTTTTTCTGTTTTTTTTCTATCCTTTCTTTCTTTCTTTTCGTCTTTCTTTCCTCTCTCTTTCTTTCTTTCTTTCTCACTCTCTTTCTTTTTTCTGCTATTTTCTATCCTTTCTTTTCTCTCTCTCTCTCTCTCTCTCTCTCTCTCTTCTTTCTGCTATTTTCTATCCTTTATTCTTTTGTTTTTGTTTTTGCAAGAAAAACGTTCTCGTGTGTAAACGTTTTTTTTTTTTTTTTTTTTGTACTCGAAGACAACGTTTTTTTGCGTGGGTAAACGTTTCCTCATGTAAACATCTCCGATAAATACACTTTGTTTTTGTCGTTTTTTGTTGTTATTTTTGATTAATGTGTCTTAATTTTTTGTGTCTTATTTGCATGTCTTATGTTCCTCCTTGTTTTTTTTTTTCGTTTTTGTCGTTTTTTTTTCGTTATTATTTTTGTATTAATGTGTCTTAATTTTGTCTTATTTTGTGTCTTATGTTCCTCCTTGTTTTTTTTCAGTTTGTTTTTTTTCGTTATTATTTTTTTATTAATTGTGTCCTTAATTTGTCTTATCTTGTGTCCAATATTCCATCTTGTTTTTTTTTTCGTTTTTGTCGTTTTTTCTTGTTTATTTTTGTAGAATGGTCTTAATTTGTTCTTTTTTGTGTCCAATATTCCCTTTTTTTTTTTTTTCTTTTTGCCTTTTTTTTTTCGTTATTATTTTTTTTTATTATGTGTCTTAANTGTGTGTGTTTGTGTGTGTATACATATATAAACATATATGTATATATGATTATATATATATATATATATTATAATGTATGCATGTATGTATTTATGTAATGTATATATTTATTTATTTATATTTAGAACATACCCCAGAATAACTTTGATTTACAGTCATTAGTGAGAAATTTATTGATATTTCTGTTTATCTTGTGTGCATTGTATTTTTCAATCAAGACGCTGCGATATGCGATTTTGAGAAATAGAGTAATTTTTCAAAAAATAATTATTTCGGCCCTATTTTGTTCACTGAACCCAAACTTTTCCAAAAACTGTCTTGATAGTTCCTCTTAACAATACAATGTTTTGAAGTGAACCCAGAGTCTGGGAACTACCTTGATGGATGCCCTTGTAGGAGGGGGTGGGTGGGGGAGGGTGGTGCTGGTGATCGTGCCCCGAGAGAGCGAGACGGACTGACAACCATGTAGGAGAGTGATGTTCATATATTTTAAGTTATATTTTTAATGAGAAACGAGTGCGAAGTCAGTGAAGGATACAAGGTTTGCGTAATATGAATATCTACAAAAAATAAGTAAAATAATAAGACAAGGAAGTTAGGAAAACCGGGGAAATCCCGCGAATAGAAGGAAGAAGATTATGATTTCGACATGTTAGCTCAGCAGAAGCCAAGGAGAAAGGCAGGGGGGGGGTGTCGAGGGGAGGAAGGAGGGGGTGGTGCGGGGGTTGAGCAAACACTTGGCTGCGTGATTATTGGGTTGGATAGACTAGGCCTAGGATCGCTACAGTATTTGGTTGACTGAGTTGCTAAATGAGTTTGTCCCTTTTTTCTGAAGTTTGGGGGTGCTTCCGTTCTGCTGTTGGACGAAGATTCCTGCGAGTGGTGGTGGCGAGTGGGTAGGGCGAGTTCGTGCCGTGCTGGTAGCGGTGGGAAGTAATATTACTTCTAAAGTGGTACTGGCTGTTTTGTCAGTTACCAGGTATTCACTGTCTTGTCTCCGAGTTGTCTATCTGGTTGAAGACTATGGTACCGAACGATTGTCTTGGGAGATTGTCATGAGAGGTGGTTGGGATTTTAGTGCGTGTAAAGCATTAATTGCCATAAATGTGCAGTGGGTCTAGCAAGAACGACATAACGAGCAGTACCCATCAGAGATTAACCCTTTGATTTCTGTCACACCAAGCACCTTGAAGCATCCACGTATCTCGGTAGTCTTTCCCTTCACTTTCTCCAAACTGCCCCGCTCTCCATAGCAGACGAAAGACAAACGCACGAGGCCCGCGTCATGGAACACACGAGCACCGGGGTGAGCAACCACGTGCTAAGACCAGTCCACGAAAGGGAAGATTCGCCTGGCGGGAGAACAGCGTCATGGAATCCCAAGCCAGAGAGCATCGCCGCGGACCAACGAACACAGGCGTCGTGGCGTAGACATTTATCATCCTCGCTTCGTGCGGTCATATGAGGAGCGTCAGAACTCCGGAGTGGCCTGCGGGTTGCGTGAGAGCGCGGTCTTCGGTCGGAGGTGTAGGGTTGTGGATGAGGGGAGAAGCGAATGTAAGGAGAACGCGAGACAGAGAGAGAGAGGGAGGGAGCGAGAGAGAGTGAGGGAGTGAGAGAGAGAGAGAGAGGGGGGGGAGTGAGAGAGAGAGA
>NW_020871164.1:504787-527287 GCF_003789085.1 Penaeus vannamei
GAGGAGGAGGAGGAGGAGGAGGAGGAGGAGGTGGTGGTGGTGGTGAAGAAGAAGAAGAAGAAGAAGAAGAAGAAGAAGAAGAAGAAGAAGAAGAAGAAAAAAAGAAAAAGAAGAAGAATGCGGAGAAGGAGGAAGAGAAGAGGGAGAAGGAGAAGGAAGAGAAGAAGAAGCAGAAAAAAAAGTAGACGAAGAAGCCGGAATTATAAAAGAAGGCGAAGAATACAACCAAAGATAATAAAATGAAGGTCGAAAGAAATGAACGAAGAGGATTTAAAAAAAAGAAGAGGAAAATAGAGGTTCGGACATCATGGTAGTAGGAAGGGGGTAGGGGTGGGGATGGGGTGGGGGTGGTGGTAAGAACGGAGAGCAGTTTAATTTTCCTTTTGCGTATTCTTCTGTCTTCGTCTTAATCTTTTTCATTGCTTTCTTTTTCTATGCTACGTTTCTTCTTTTATTTGTTCTCCCTCTTTTGTATTTCTTCTTCTTTTACCTCTTTATTTCCTTTTTTTATTTCTTCTCCTTTTCTATTTCTTCTTCTTTTATCTCATTATTTCATTCTATTATTTGTTCTTCTTTTATCTCTTTATTTCATCCTATTATTTCTTCTTCTTTTAACTCTTTATTTCATTCTATTATTTCTTCTTCTTTTATCTCTTTATTTCTTCTTCTCCTTCTCCTGCGTTTCTTCCTCCTCTGAAGGCGGTCCGGCGGTAAGCGTGGAATTAAAAGCCCTCCTCATTCTCTCGTCTTTATTTTCTCCACTTTCCTTTACTCTCTCTCATTTTTTTTTTTTTTTTTGTTTCTTATTCTTTTCACACATCTTTCCACTCTGCTATATTTATTGTTATAATAATTATCATTATTATAACATTATTATAACATTATTATAATATCATCATTACCATTATCAACATTATCATCATCACTATTATCATCATTATCATTCCTCTTCCTTTTCTTACTTTATTATCTCTTTTTCCTCTTCTTCCTCCATTCCCTCCTTCCCCCCCTCTCTTCCAGACCCAATCCCACTTTCTCTCTCCTTCCACCTACTCGTTCCCTCCTCCTTCCTTTCAACCCCCCCNAACGTGAAAATTTGACGGTAGTTTTAAAGTGATGTATATGTATTCTTTACTCATAATGGTAACGAATTTATTAATGTTGTAAGGGATATCATTCTATTTATAGGTGGGGACTGATGACAAGGGTGTGAGTGTGTGACGTGTATATGTGTGTGTTATTTAGCTGTAGAAACTTTTAAATGATTTTTTCTTATGGTGCTGAAAAAAAAAAAAAAAAAAAAAAAAAAAAAAAAAAAATAAAAGAAGAAAAGAAAAGGAAGAAAAGAAAAGTGCGTATGGAGGACAGATGAGCAAAAGAATGAAGATTGATGATAGGAAATGAGTAAATAAACAAATGTTTGGGATGATTAGTTGGTATTTGTGAAGAAGATTTAGTAGACGATAAGGAGGAGGAGGAGGAGAAGGAGGAAGAAGAAGAAGAAGAAGAAGAAGAAGAAGAAGAAGAAGAAGAAGAAGAAGAAGAAGAAGAAGAAGAAGAAGAAGAAGAAGAAGAAGAGAAGAAGAAGAATTAGAAGAGAAGAAGAAGAAGAAGAAGAATTAGAAGAAGAAGAAGAAGAAGAAAAAGAAAAAGAAATAGAAAAGAAATATAGGAAAAAGGAAAAAAATAGGAAATAGAAAAAAGTGATAGGAACAGAAAAAGATAAAAGGAAAAAAGAAGAAACAAGAAAAGAAAGAACACATCAAAACAGACGAAAAAGAAAAAGAAAAAAAGGAACGACAAAAAAACAACTTAGAACCGCTTTTTAAAACCACTTTTTAAATGGTTTTATTACGTCAGCTTTTTTTTCTCTCTTTTACTACGCCTGATTTCTTTTATATTTTTATCTATCTATCTATCTATCTATCTATATATGTGTATGTAATCCTTTTTCTTTTTTGTTTTTGTTTTTGTTTTACCATTCCTCCTTGTATATACTTTTCCGTTTTCCATTTATTTTCTTTCGCTTTTCTGTCTCTTTTCGTTTTCTGTCTATTTTTTTAAATTTTTCATATTTTCCCGTTTTCTATGTCTAATCTTCCCATCTTTCATTCCCGCCATTTTTTAATTCCCGTTTTCTATGACCACTTCCCATTTTTCATCATAACCGCCATATTTCACTTTTTCTTTTTTAAATCTTTATTCACGTATGAGAAACAAGACAGCGGGCTATAATTGGACTTGATATATGGCAGAACAACCACCATAGGCCTCTCTTTTCAGCCACACAAGCCGTACGTTACCCTCTTGTGGTTCAATAGGCTTGCGCGCATTCCACAAAGCCGCCATTACGTAGGTCAGGTAGGCCTATGGGGGGGGGGCTGTCCTCGGATTCGGATAGGGGGGAAGGGGAGGGGGTGGAAAGGGGGGGGTGGGGGTGGAGGGGTTATGTGTATGTGTGTTTGAGGGTGGGGGACTGAGGGAGGGGGGAGGGAAGGAGGGGAGGGGAGGGGTTGTGTGTATGTGTTTGAGGGTGGGGGACTGAGGGGCGGGGGGAAGGAGGGAGGGAGGGGAAGGGGGTTGGAGGGGTTATGCGTGTATGTGTTTGAGGGTGGGGGGCTGAGGGTAGGGGGTGGGAGGGAAGGGGGTGGAGGGGTTGTGTGTGTGTTTAGGATTGGGTGGGGGTTGGAGGGATGGGGAGGGGATGGGTTATATGTGGGAGGGGGGATTGTGTTTGTGCGTGTGTGTGTGTGTGTGTTTATGTGTTTGAGGGTGGAGGGGTGGGGGGTGGGGTTGTGTTGATTGTTTTTGATGATGAAAATGATTTTATTATGATAGAAATGATAGAGACTGAAATGATAGCAATAATTACCGGAGTAGTAATGATAAACGAAATAGTATATGATAATAATCCTAATAATATTGATAATGAAATGATAATTATAATAATAATGATGATTTAACAATAATAATGTTAAAATGATGATGATATCAACAATAATGAAAATAATATTGATGATAGTAGTAGCAATTGTGATTATAGTAGCAATGATAATAATAATAATAATAATAATAATAATAATAATAATAATAATAATAATAATAATAATAATAATAATAATAATAATGATAATATGAATATGAATATGAATTATGGCGATAATAATAGTAATGATGATAATAATAATGACAAAAACAATAACAGGGATTATAATGATAATGATAAAAACGACTATAATGAAAATGATAAATATTAAAGATGATTATGATAAGCATAACAATAATTACCAGTAATGTTATTAATGGCACAGGTAACAATTGAGGTAATAAGAGTAATAAAGTTAGAAATAAACAAAAACATTACAGTGATAGTGATGATAAAAACAACATCAATAATTTGCAACAGTTGATGTTATATTGATGACGATGACAACAACAGCAGTAATAATGATAAACATATCTATAAAACCAATTTTCTTATTATTACAAAGTAGAAAGTTGAAAAATATATATATAAATAATAACATTGATAACAACACCAATAAAGACTTTAGTAGCGGTGATATAACAACATCAATAACAATGATAAAGCAACAACAATCACAATTAGATCGAGATGCCTCATAACAACAATAACAGTGATATAACAACAACAACTGAGAAATATAAGTAATAAATTATATAACAATAACAGTGCTATAACAAGAACAAGAACAACAAGATATACAACAACAACAAATATTACAACAATAACTAACAATACAACATCTAACAACGATACAACACCACCAACGGCAATTGAGACGCCCATCAAATAACAATAACAACAATAAGAACAAGAAGAACGTTACCCCCCCTCGAGACGCCCATCAAACAATAACAACAACAATAACAATAATAACAACAACAACAATAACAACAACAGTGACAACAATCAACAACAATAACAACAACACGCCAACACCACACCACACACCAACAACAACAGCAACAACAACACACCACCACCACAACAACAACAACAGCAACAACAACATCACCACCACCACCACAACACAACAACAAGCAACAATAACAAAAACAAAAACAACACCACCACCACCACCACCAACAACAACAACAGCAGCAGCAACAATAACAACAACAACAACAGCGCCACGCTCCCCCACGCCCAAATCCGAGGACCACCTGCCGGCGCCCGCGAGGTCCTCCTCATATTGAACCAAAAATGGAACATGAGTCGTTACCTCATGACTCACGGCGCGGGTTTGACGCCCACGCCCACGCGGAGACACGCCATAACTCGTCGGGAGGAATTTGGGCGGGCGGGGGATGGATGCGTGGGAGGTTAGGATGGGCGTGGGCGGGATGGGTTGATAGGGGGGAGGGGGAGGGGGGGTGAGGATGGCGTGAGCGGAGGATGGGTGGGATGGGGGGGGAGAGGGTGGGAGGGGGGAGGGGACGAGGGGGGAAGGTTAGGACCTTTCCCTCTCTCCCTCCTCCTCCCTTTCTCTCCCCTTTCCTTCCACCTCTCCTCCCCCTCCCTCTCTTTCCCTCCCCCTCTCCCTCTCTCTATCTTCCTTCTCTCCTTCCCCTCCCCCCCCTCCTCTCCCCTCTTCCTCTCTTCCCCCTCCTTCTTTCTCCCCCTTCCCTTCTCCCCCTCCCTCTCTTCCCCTTCCCCTCCCCCCCCTCCTGTCTCCCATCTCCCTCTCTCAATCCCCTTCCTTCCCCCCCTCCCATCTCTTTCCCTCTCCCTTCTCCCTCCCCCTCCTCATCTCCTCTCCCCCCTCACTTTCCCCCTGCCTCCCTTCCCCTTTCCCCTCTTCCTCTCCTCCCCCTCCCCTTCCACTTTCCTCCCTTCTCCCTCTCCTCCCTATCCCCCCTCCCCTTCTCCCTTCCTTCCCTCCCCATCCCCCCTCCCTCTCTCAATCCCCTCCCCTCTCCCCATCTTCCTCTCCACCCTCCCTCTCCCCCCCCTCCCCCCATCCACCCCCTCCCCTTCCCTACCCCCCTCCCCTCTCTCCCTTCCCCATCCACCCATCCTTCCTCTCTCAATCTTCCTCTCCACCTCCCCTCTCCCTTAACCCCCTCCCCCCATCCACCCCTCCCTTCCCTACCCCTCTCCCTCTCTCCCTTCCCATTCACCGCCATCCCTTCCCCTCCCTCTCCCCCTCCTCTAAGAACATCAGGTCACCGCAGTCAAAGATTCCGATCAGACTTGCCTCGGTAAAGACAGATGATTGAGGATGATGCTTATCTTCGGGAGATGAGTCGGGATGCTGCTCGATTGAGATGATGAATCTGAGGTCATAAAAAGTGAGGGAAAGAAAGGAGGGAGGAAGGGGGAGGAGGGAGGGAGGGAGAGGGAGAGGGAGGGAGGGAGGGAGGGAGTGGAGAGGGGAGAGGAGGGAGAGGGAGGGAGGGGGAGGAGGGGGAGGAGGGAGGGAGGGGGAGGGAGGGGGAAGGGAGAGGGAGAGGGAGAGAGAGAGAGAGAGAGAGAGAGAGAGAGAGAGAGAGAGAGAGAGAGAGAGAGAGAGAGAGAGAGAGAGAGAGAGAGAGAAGAGAGAAGAGGAGAGGGAAGGAGGGATGAATCTGGAGGTCTAAAAAGAGAAAGAGATAGGGAAGAGAGAGAGAGAGAAAGGAGGGAGAAGAAGGAGAGAAAGAGAGAGGAAGAAGAGAGAGAGAGAGAGAGAGAGAGAGAGAGAGAGAGAGAGAGAGAGAGAGAGAGAGAGAACTTGGTGATAGTTATAATGACAGCACGGTGATGGAGTGAGCGGAGTGACATTGGGTAAAATTATTCAGATTTGTGAAGTTATTTCTAGTGGGGAAAAAGGAGAGGAAAATGTGTAAGTGAAGAGATAGTTGGTTGACATAGTTTTCAGCAGAAATTAATGTTTACACACACACACACACTCTCTCTCTCTCTCTCTCTCACACACACTCTCTCTTTCTCACACACTCTGTCTGTCTCTCTCTCTCTCTCCCTCTCTCTCTCTCTCTCTCTCTCTTATCTCTCTCTCTCTCCTCTCTCTCTCTCTCTCTCTCTTCTCTCTCTCTCTCTCTCTCTCTCTCTCTACACACACACACACTCACACACTCCACACACAAACAAAGAAGAGAGAGAGAGAGACCAAAGTCAATAAATACGTTTTATCAATGACTCCACCTCTATCCTAAGCTTGTAAAAAAAACTCTGAAACTCCCACTCTCATCCTATCAAGGAAATCCTCTTCTCAGCTGAATCCCGAGAACGTTCTAGAAGGATCTGTAGCGTTGCAGAGATCGAACTGCTGCATCTTGTATTACTGTGCTTGTTCAATCGCCTTTGGCTCTGCGGGTACTGTGACGTCACGCGAGGTCCCGTTTTCTAAGTCCGGGGAGAATGGAGGGGGGGCTTACCTAGAGTGTAAAGTTTGTTTAAGAAATGATTTTGGTGCAAATTGGGAGAATAGTGATGTTGGAATGTGAGATCTAAGGAATTTGTAATAACAGCAGTACTGTAGTTATTAGTATAAGACGTACTTCTGTATATTTGCAAGATGTATGACTCTTACAATCATTGAATTTATAATTATGATCATAAAGTTCTTACGAGAAATTCGAGACACACCTTCTTGATATCAACATACGTATCAGAACAGGTAAAGTTACAAGTAAATCTGTACGAAGTCATCAGTATTACTCTATAAAAGTAAATCGAATACAACCATGAAATTACAGATGGTGCACATAAAAGCAGGTACCTTGAACATCTGCCTTGGTGCTTTGTGCTGAATTAATTATCTGTTCGTGGTTTGATTTCGGAATTACCTTTCTCAAGGTCAGCAGTATAGAAGGTCAAAATACTTCCGTTGGGGAATACTGATGGCAGATTATTGATATGAGAACGTAGGTTTTTGTCTGAGAAGAGAATAGATTTTTGAATGGAGAATTGGCTGCAGAAAGATATGTAGGTACTCACACACACATTACACACACACGGCAACACACACACACACACATATATACTACATACACACGCACGCACACACACATACATACATACACACACAACATAACAATATATATAAAGTATTTCTGCGATACATTTCATCCCATACAGCATTACGTCTTTTCTGTATTACAGTTTGCTAAACCATCCGTATAAAAACATTCGAAAAGTTAGAAGTAAAAAAAAAAAAAAAAAAAAAAACATTCGGAGTGTTGGAATTCATAATTTTTTTTTTTTTCACAAATATGTTTGAATTTCATATTTCTAATCCATTGCAGAGAGTGAGAAAGAGGAGAGAGAGAGAGAGAGAGAGAGAGAGAGAGAGAGAGAGAGAGGAGAGAAGAGGAGAGAGAGAGAGAGAGACGAGACGAGAGAGAGAAAAAAATGAGAAAAAACACCACGAGGTAAAGATATTTCACATATAAAAATAGTGAAAACATCCCCACATTGCCAATATCTTAACAACAGCAATTCTGCAAAATCTAAAACCATCTAAAAATATATCTTTAAACCTTCTTCACCACAAAATAAATGAAAACATCACCACAAACGTCGAAACTTCCCCACAAACATCACTTTCGTAATCAGAAACCTGAAGATCTTCACCACAAAGTCTTAAAAAAAACAAGAACTCCACAGATAAAAAGAAAAAAAAATATTTACCGCAACGTCTTAACTCTGTGGTCACAACACTGAGATGTTTTTTTTTCTTTATTGTTTTTCTTAACGTATTATTTATGGTTTATGTTTGTTTTTCGTGTTTATTCGTCGTTTTTTCCCCGTTTTTTGGTGGTGATTTTAGACCGATGATATGTGGTCGTTGTTGTTAAACCGTGATAAACACGTGATGTTATCATTTTAAATTATTGAATTTTATAACTATTAACACTATTCGCTGTATAACATTGTATTAGCTACTTCAATCGCACTTTAGGTTTGTTATTAATTCATCAGACATGTGATAAACCTCTTAGTTTTATAAATGCATCAGAAAAAATAAAAACAACGAAGGTATTATTTGTCGTGTCAATACTAAAATTACATGGGAGAACCCTTGGAAAACCCACACTGTTAAAACCCCTTCTGAAACAGTGAAGGATGGCACTGTACGCTTCTCTCCACTGACAATTCTGGCACATGACACAGACCCTCCTTTTAAACACTCACGAAACCAAAACAAGTGTATATTATTAGTCATACTAGAAGTTTTTCTGTAGTAACTCCGACATGCGATCCTACTTTTAGTCCTGACTTCTACCCAGGCGACTGAAATAAACATTATGGTTTTGTTCTGCCGAAAAGTGTTCCGTGTTTTTATGAGTCTCACTGCAGCTTCTTTTCATAGAGATGCATCTGTATGATAACACAGTATATAGCCATGTTTAAATTTTCCCCCGAAAGATATATGTGTTATCAGAACATATGACTCTTTCACACTGTTTTTTGATAGTACATGAACATATGACTCTTCACACCACGTGTTTCCTTTGAAAGTAATACCTTTTTTCATAGTACAGTCCCGAATTTTGTCCTTAAATGAAAGAAAAACTTAGATGTATGCTCAGTCACGCTACATATTGCCCTTAATAGCTTTTCTGGCAAGGGACACACTCAGTCTATAGAGTTTCAGTTTGTACCCCCAGAGAGACCGAAATGAAAAGCTTTAGTGAATTCCTTATTGTTTCTGTGAATGAATGATAACACAGGTGAATGAATTATTTTTGTGTGAATGAATAACATATGTGACTAAAGTAACAAATAAATGAATAATAACATCCATAAGTGACTGAATTATCAAATAAATTAATAATAAAATGTATAAGTGACTGAATTATCAATTAAATGAATAATAACGTAACTGAATAAAGCCTAAAACCCACAAATTCTGCCAGTAGCACTTCCGACTCAGCACGCAGTAAGTACGCAGTCCTAAGGTATTAATATCCTCCTGAAATCTCTTGTGGGCGTCGAAGCTGTTGCTAATTCCAGCAAGAGCGGACACGGGGTAGCCTGAGATAATATCTTAAGTATAATGTGGATTCTTTTTCACCCTCTCCAACCCGCACAGGGTTGTCTTCGCGGCCGTCAAGAGGCGTGGATAGAATGGAGAACCGAAGAAAATAAAGAACAGGAGAAGGAAAGGAAAAGGTGAAATAATTTACCCTAAAACTCACGATCCTGAGAGAGCCGTAGGTAGAATGGAGAAGGAAAAACTAAAAGAAATGAGATAGAGAAAAAGAGAGGAAAAGAATAATCAAAATCAAAGCCTCTGGGATATCAACCTGAGGGACGAGAATAGCCCGTGAGTCAAAAGCCATCCGTTAGCCTGAAGGACTTTTCGTGAAGGCTGTTGTTGTTTCTGTTGGAAGGATTCCCCTCCTTCTTGGTAACAGGAGCGGCGCTTATTCTTCCCTTGTTGAATGCACAGATACCCACAGGCCCGGGGGGTGTCGGGGAGGTTCAGAGGCTGTGTCTGTGTGTCTGGAAATGCGTATATGTGGAGATTATGTCTTTTTTTGGGGGGTGGGCTGGGGCGTCTGTCGATCAGTCTGTCGTCTGTCTGTCTCTGTTTCATTCTTTCTCTCTCTCTCTGTCTCTTCTAATCCTATTAAGATGTAAGCTTTTGTGTCCTATCTATCTCTCTTCTCTCTCTTCTCTCTCTTCTCTCTCTCTCTCTCTCTCTCTCTCTCTCTCTCTCTCTCTCTCTCTCTCTCTCACACACACACACACACACACACACACACACACACACACGCACACCCCACACACACACACCACCCTCCCTCCTCGAGGTTTCCCTCGGCCTACGCCGTCTTCCCCTCCTCCTCATCCTTCACCAGTACCTGAAACGGGCAGGTCCTCTCTCTCCAGTAAACATTTTGAAACAGAGAATGTTAAGCTGTCGAAGACCACACGCGCTTCCACCTCCCTCTCCTTTCTCCCTTTTTTAGAGAAATATCTTTCGGGTGAGACGGGGTTGCGCCTCGTGAGGAGGCCTGCTTTCGGGTGTGTTGGGGATCCTGTGGAGCTTCCTGTGGCAGGAGGGGGGGGGGGAGGGAGGCCTCTGCGTGTGGATCTGATAAGCCCGTTCCTTTTTTTATCTGTTTTGCAGTCATTCCTCGCTTATAATCTGTTTCTCTTTCTATCTACAGTATATAATAATTATGTACTATATATATATATATGTTATATATATATATTTTATTTATTTTATAATATATATATATATAATATTTACACCGAGCACACACACCCACACCCCACCACACCCACACAACACAACACACACACACCATAGTATAAGTATATCATAATATGATATAATAATAATAGTATGATATATATATATATTATATATATAATACATACTATGTTTGCCATATAATATGCATCCTGATAACAATACGTATACTTTATATATATTATATATATATATATAATATATATATATATTATTAATATATGTATAGTATATATATATAAATATATATATTATATATATATATATATAATATATATATATATATATATATAAATATAGTATATGTAAATATATATATAGTATACAATATACATAACACCACACAGCACATACACACACACACACACACACACAACTACCAACACACACATCACAACAGCAGCACACACACACACACACACACACACACACACACAGATATAATATAATAATAATATATAGTATATGTATAAGTATATATATAGTATATATAAATAAGTATATATATATATGTATGTAGATATATATATATATATATATAATATAGTAATATATATAATATATATATATATATTATCTGTATATGTATGATGTATGTAAATGATATTGTACATATATGTATAATGTATATACATATATACTATCATACACACACATAATTTATGTAGTAATCATTCTCCTTTTTTTTATTTAGGTTATATGTACTTTAAAGCCCTCTTTCCGGGCGCCAAAAATAAACATCCCTTCTTCCTTATTTTAAGGAATAACGTATTGTAACTTTGATATCGATCTTCCCTTTAACTTTAATTTACTTTCTCCTGAAAACGTCATTTTCTAACTCTTAAAAGCCATTTCTCTTCACTTATAGTGAACATTTCCTAAATTCTCAAGTGGTTATCTTTCTTGTAAATTCATTTCTAAAAACCGCTTCTCTAAATTCATATCGTAACTCCAAAATCTCGTAGAAAGCCTCTTTTATACAGAGTCGCGAAACCAGAATTTCAATTTCGTAACCTCTCCTTTACTATTATTAGATTATTGGTATTTTTATTTAATTATTATTGTTGTTGTTTGTTGTTTTATTATTATTATTACATGGGATATATGCTATTTTTTTTTTTTTTTTTTTTATTTATTATTTTTTTTACAAATGATCCAATGAAAGATCAATTTCCAACCTTGAACGCGTTCTCCATTTTACTCTTTGGCGCCACTTCTATTCTCCTCTCTAACCTCAAAACCTCAACCCAGACTGGAAACCTTCTCCTCTCTCTCTCCTCCTCCTCTCTCTCTCTTCTCTCTCCTCTCCTCTCTCTCTCTCTTCATCTCTCTCTCTCTGTTATTGCTATTATCATATATGATTATTATTATGAATTATTAGTCATAATACATCATCAATAGTTATAGTCATTCATCCTAATTTTTTTTTAGTCTTTACTATCATGTTTAATAATTATTATTATTATCACCATTGCCAATACAAATACCATTAGGTATTATTATTATTAATTATTGGTTTTATTATTTAGAGAGAGAAAAAAAAAGAAATTTAGACCCATAACATCACCTCCAACCCTTTCTTATATTTTTTTTCTTTAAAAGGAAGCCACACACCTCCCCCCCACCCCAACCCCCCCCTGCCCGCTGTCCTAAAAACCTTCAACCACAAACCTTGACAAATTGTTGGAGCTCGCCCGTCGTCTTCAACCGGGAGAGCTGGAAACGTGGAGAGGAAAAAATATTATCATGTATTCATTTTCTTTTTTTTTTTATTGATTTGTTTTTATGTTCTTTATTTCTCCTTCTTTCTTTGTTATTATTGTTATTATATAATCATTATATTAGTAAGTAGTATTATTACTGTTTATTTTATTTTTTATTTTTTATTTTTTTTTTTTTTGAGACTGAAGCTGATTTTATTTACTCATTATTATTTTTGTTCTTCGAGAAGCCAAATTATTATAATATTCATAGGAAAAAAAATGTCTATCAGCGCTTCAAATCCTTTTCTGTGTCTGAGAGCTCTCAAACCTTTTATGAATAGACTTTTGTCTATTTTCTTCCTTTGGTGTAATTGGTGCTCCGATATATATTGTGCTCAAGGAAAAATGGTCATACAGTTTTATTCTTTTTTTTTTTTTTTTTTTTTTTTTGGTTGTGTGTGTGTGTGTGTGTGTTGTGGTGTGTGTGTGTGTTGTGTGTGTGTTGTGTGTGTGTGGTGTGTGTGTGTGTGGTGGTGATTCGTCGCTCTTTTTGTAAATAATTTTCGATATAGTTGTTTTTTATCTTTCTTTAATTTTTTTTATCATTATTTTTTCTTATCGCCCTTGTACCGAAGGAAAAATTGTCTACCAATAGTACTCTCAAAATTTTTTTAATTATTATTATTCCCGATCGCTCTTAAGACCTATTTTCTTCTTCATTTTTCTTGTTTTATATTGTGCCTGATCGCTCTTTTTTTTTTTTTTTTTTTTTTTTTTTTTTTTTTTTTTTTTTTTTACTTTTTTGCTTCAACCAAGATAAAAATTCAAAGAAAAAAAAAAGAGTCAACCTCCATGTCTGAAACCCCCTTTTAGAGCCTGTTTCTGAGTCAGGCCTCCTCCTCAAACGCAAAGAACAGCAAAAAAAAAAAAAAAAAAAAAAAAAAAAAAAAAAAAAAAAAAAAAAAAAAAAAAAAAAGAAAAAAAAGAAAGAAAGAAAGAAAGAAAGAAAAGAAAAAGAAAAGAAAAAGAAAGAAAAAAAAAAAAAAAAGAACAGGGAAAGAAAAAGAAAAGAAAGATTAAGAAAAAAGAAGAGAAGAGAAAAAAAGATTAGATGTTTCTCTATGTGTCTTTCAGCTTTTTCAAGGGCGTTGCGCTCTTGAGATCTTTCTATTGTAAACTGATTTTAATTTTATTTTTTTTCACAATTTGGTGTCTCGGTGATCGTCTTCAAGCAGGATGATTTATAATAGAAAAAAAAGACTGCATTATTATTATTATTTTATCTTATTATCTTTATTTTTTAACTTTAATTATATCATCTCAATTATTATTATTTTTTTTATTTTTATTTATCTATTTATATCTGATCACTCAAGACGCGTGTTAAGGATTTTTTATCATATGTTTCTTCTTCTTCTCTTCTTCTTCTTCTTCTTCTTCTTCTTTCTTCTGTCCGGTGCCTCCTTTCGTCTTCAACAAAGGGAGATTTGTGCTTGAGGCCCTCTTTTTCTATCTCTCTTTCGTTTAGATTTATTCCGTTTGTCTCTATGTCATGTTTCTGGATCTTATATTTTAAGTTTTTCATTGTATGTGGTTATTATTTTATGAAGTTTAGTTGCTATTTTATATTATTATTANTGTATATTTGCGTTACGTGTGACGCGGTGCAACGGAGCTTAATGTGACATAGCGGAAGATGAGAATGATGACTAGAGAAAATAAATATTAGAGTTAAATCCTTTATATTTTCTTGAGCACCAGACTGACACAACAGGGACATATTCCTGATCCTATACTATCTCTCATAGAGAAAGAGGAGAGAAAGAGAGAGAGAGAGTGAGGGGGAGAGAGAGAGAGAGAGAGAGAGAGAGAGAGAGAGAGAGGAGAGACGAGAGAAGGAGAGGAGAAGAAGAGGAGCAAGGATGAGATGAGAAAGGGGAGATGAGAGAGACAGAACGAGACAGATCAGACAGACGATCAAGACAGGTTAAGACAGCAGTTATGGACAACAATGGAGGAAGAGACGAGATTTTAACAAGACAGAGGGGAACCTAAACGGAAGTAAAACTAATGACATAGGGAAGAGAGAAATGAGATTAGAGAGGGAAAAGAAAATTATAGATATACAGGGACAGACACAACAGGTCACACAGAAGGAAGAGAGAGAGAGAGAGAGAGAGAGAGAGAGAGAGCGAGAGAGAGAGAGAGAAGGAGAGAGATAAGAGAGAGAGAGAGAAGAGATAGAGAAGAGAGAAGGAAGACAGAACAGATGAAGAGACAGATGACAGAGAAGAAGAGATGGAGGACAGACAGAGAAGAGACCAGAACAGAAACAGACAAACAGACAGGACGACAGACAGAGACTAGCGAAAAGGTAAGAACTTTGAAAAAAAAGGATCATACTCATTACACGAACACACGTAATGACAAGGGTTGCACTAGCAATGGGAAGGAGAGTGTGTTAATAGCGTGTTTTGGGGCACGGAAGTACGGTAATGACAGAGGGAGTTGGGGTGGTGATGACAGCTGTAATATTAGAGTTTTTGCCTGAGTCTCTGGTGAAAAAGGGGCGGCAGGTCATGATAAAGGTACTCATTTGGGAAAACAGAGTGCAAAACACACACAACACACATACATATATATAATATATAGATATATATATATATATATATATATATATATATATATATATATATATATATATATATATATACTGTATAATATTTGTGGTGTTGTCTGTGATTGTGTGTGAATGTTTGCCCGTGTACGTATTTGTTTTCATAGTTGAAAACCATAGTGTGTGTTTGTTTTTTTTTGTTTTTACCGTGTGAGTATGTGTTTATTATTTTTTTTTAACTGGAACTGTGCTAATTCATTTTTATTTTCATCAGAACATTCGTAAATATCAGTCGTATTAACAAAGAATCAACAAACAACAACAATAAACAATGGAGCGGTAACGTGCTGGTCAAAATATTTCAGATTTAATCTTGAATCATATTTCTGGCTATTTGTTTGGTTTCCTGTTTCTTCCCTTTACTTTATATGATATTTTATTCCTTTTTGTGTTTAGCTGCGGGGGAATGAATTAGAGAGAAAGAAAAAAGAAAAAAGGAATAAAGAGAGAGAAGTGGACCTAGAGAGAAAGAAAAAAGAAAAGGAATAGAGAGAGAAGTGGATTAGAGAGAAAGAAAAAAGAAAAGGAATAGAGAGAGAAGTAGATTAGAGAGAAAGAGATAGAAAGAATTGAGAGAGAGAGCGGGCAGTAGATGAGACTGCATAATTGATATTCCATTTTTTATGCAGATTTCAATTATATAGTGTAAATGGCGAAAGGAGATTAGCAAGTACGAATTAATCCACTTTGGGTATTCTTTGTGAGGCAAAATCAGAAATTACCGAAAAAAATGAAAACTGTCATGGATATGAAGAAGGACCAACGCACGTAAACAACGCACCTCCTCAAACTCACAGGTATTGCACACATCCACTACGCGCACGAGGCTATATACACAGCCGGATACTACCACAATAACACACGCACAAACGCTACGGACACCACAAGATTTAGCCACAGCACTCACACACACACACACACACACACACATCACACAGCCATACACACACACATTCACACACACAACACACTCGCACAAACTACACGCACATACGCGCACACACACACCGCACACACATACACACACAGACATTTGCGCCAACACAACACACACACACACACACACACACAAGGGTCTCCCTCCCACACATACGCGCTACACACACACTCGATATGATATTCTCCACACACACACACACACACAAAAATAAAAAGTCCTCCCCCCCCCTATCAATAAAAAAAAAAAAATAAAACCGCTAACAATTGTGTGTATATATATGCTCATGCGACATGCGTTAGGAACAAAGTGAACTCTCATAACTCGGTATATTATTCCTCTCACTAAACCCATTCCCTCCCTCATAATAGAATGAGGTTTTACTTTCTCGCATAGAGCTTAACCCAAAGCTCAAAGGTATGAATGAGAACGAATATTCTTCACAATCACAAGAGTATGTATTTTATCGTTTCGATATCTTCGTCAGAAAATAAAATATATACATCTTTATATTCTAAGATATCTACACACCAACAACGACACACACACACACACACACACCACACACACACAAACACGACACACACACACACACACACACAACAGTTACAAACACACACACACACACACACCACAACACACATATATATATATATATATTATATATATATATATATATATATATATATATATATATATATATATATGTGTGGTGTGTGTGTGTGTGTGTGTGTGTGTGTGTGTGTGGTGTGTTCATTCTCATTCATATAAAAATAAATACATATCTTATATTGTGAAGATATTCGTTCTCATTCCTATCTTTCCACATTTGTCAACATGAATATGGTTCCTTCTTCTCCTCATTTCATATTCTTAATCATTTACCACAGTCCCTCTATTCATGCATAATCTATACATGTATTTGTATAGTTATTGACATTAAAAACCACTCTCGCTATTTATTCCCTTTATCATTTCGTATAATTCATATTAAACCAACCCCGCTTTGATTACTTCTTAACCCTATCATTTTGTATGGTTATTCACACTAAATCAAAACCTATTGTTATTGTTCTGTATCCTTGTATTTCCGTGGTGTTCTTCACACTTATATCCATATTTGGTCTTATCATTACATTTAGGGCTGCAGCTTAAACCAAACCTACTTTTGTTATAGCGTATTCTTATCCTTTCGTGTAGTTTTTAACTCTTATACCAAATCTACTGTTATTTTGTTGTTATTTCTTTTGTCTAGTTATTTTGCAGCTATTAATATACCAAATCTACTGTTATTTTGTAGTTTTGAATTATAACCAAATCTACTGTTATTTTGTAGTTATGAATTATACAAATCTACTGTTATTTTGTTGTTATTAACTCTTATACCAAATCTACTGTTATTTTGCCCTAACTTTCTCTTCTCGTGTAGATATTCACCTTAAACTCAAACCTACTATTATTATTTTCTATAATACTTTCGTAAATTTCTTCACACTTAGACCAAAACTACTCATTATTTCTTATCCTTATTTTAGCCTCTCCTCACACTCCCTCCCTCCTCCCTTTTTCTTCTCACACAGCCTCCTCCTCCTTCTCCCTCTCCCTCTCCTCAAACACCCTCCCTCTTCCCTCTCTCCTCTCCCCACAAACCCTCTCTTCTCTCTCTCTCTCCTCAAATAGACAAACCCTACTCTCATTTTTTCTTACCCTCCTCATTTCATAAAATTTTCACCGTAAACCCCAAACCCACTCTCATCATTTCAAACCCATACAATTTCCTATAGTTATTCACCTGAAATCCAAACCTTTGTCACAATTTCGCCATAGCAACCTTAACCTATAACCTCCCCTGCCTTATCATTTATTCTCCATTTCCCCAACCACCGAAGGAGACAAACAAATTTCACAACACGCTAACCACTCGCCCAAAACAACCCCTCTCTCCCATCCCGAAGGTGTTCTAACAACCAAAACAACCTTCGCACCATAACGGGAGCATCAGCCAAATCGTTCACAGAGATCCACCGATTTCTACTGACTGTTCATCATTCTGTCTCGTTAACAGTGTTCAGAGCAAAGGCTTAGACGCGTAGCTGTGTGTATCATTCGGGGAAATAATAGTATGTTTGTTTGTATGTTTGTCCGAAGTGAGATGGGTTGATCTGATACCAGTTGGGAGACAAATAGGGGGACTGAAGAATGTTGAATGCTGGAGGATTGATGAAGTAAGGGGAATGAAAGAGAGAGAGAGAGAGAGAGAGAGAGAGAGAGAGAGAGAGAGAGAGAGAGAGAGAGAGAGAGAGAGAGAGAGAGAGAGAGAGAGAGAGAGAGAGAGACAGACAGACAGAGACAGACAGAGAGAGTGGTGGGGAGGCAGAGAAAGGCAAACAGACAGACAACCAGAGAGCCGGAATAGGTGACTATTTATGATATATATATATATATATATATATATATATATATATATATATATATATATATATATATATATATATATATATATATATATAAAGAAAAAGAATCAATGAGGGGTCAATGAGAGTCTGTTAGAATATCATTTTGTAGTATTCTCGGCAATTGGGAATCATAAATAAATGAACACACACACACACACACACAGACGCGCTCGCGCATAGATAGATAGATAGGTAGATAGACAGAGATAGATAGATAGATAGAGATAGATAGATAGATAGATAGATAGAGATAGATAGATAGATAGAGATAGATAGATGAATATATAGATATACAGATAGATAGATAAAATAACAAATAGTTCGACAGATAGGTAGATAGATAGATACACTTACGCTATACGCAGATATACACATACGGAAATAAAAACACTCGACAGTTCTCTCTCTTTGTCTCGCGAGAGTACGCACTCTAACTCATACTATAAACTCATACATATATAAACTCATACATATGGAACTCACACGTCCACTGGACAATCAATGCAAATGCAGAATACCTAAGACACGCCGGAACGATTGCAAGACACGCCTGTCGCTGCGCTCGCCGGCTAAGAATAGTCACTCAGCAAAGAATAGTTGTCCGCCTCTGTACGTCTTGGCAATTGGCACTCAAAAAACGGGAGTCGATAATAGAGATTGCCTGAGCGAAGAGGGGAGGAGGATGAGGAGGGTGGGGAGGGGGGGAGGGAGGGGGAGGAGGGAGGGGAAGGGGGGGGAGAGAGGAGGGTAGGGGAGGGGAGGGTGGAGAGGGAGGGGAGAGAGGGGAGGGGAGGGGAGGGGTAGAGGGGGGAGGGGAGGGAGGGAGGGAGGGAGGGAGGAGGGAGGGAGGGGAGAGGAGGGAGAGAGGGAGGGAGGGAGGGGAGGAGGGTGGAGGGGGGAGAAGGAGGTAGGGGGGGGAGGTAAGGGAAGAGGGAGATGGAGAAGGAAGAGGAGAGGAGGGAGGAGAGGGAGGAGGAGGATGACTTTGAGGAATAGGAGGTGGAGGAGGAGAGGAGGAAGGGAGGGGAGGTTATTGGGGTGGGGAGGTGAGGGAAAGAGAAGATGGAAAAGGAAGAGGAGAGGAGGGATGAAGGAGGAGGAGGAGGACGTGAAGGAATAGGAGGTGAAGGGGGGAGGGATATTGGGGGTGGGGAGGTGAGGGAAGAGGGAGATGGAGAAGGAAGAGGAGGGAAGGAGGGAAGAAGGAGGAGGAGGAGGAGAACTTGGAGGAATAGGAGGAATTGAGGTGGAGGTGGAGGAAGAGGTGGACAAGGAGGTGGAAGAAAGAGCAAAAGGAGAAAGAGGAATAGAAGGAGAAGAATTAGAAAGTAGAAAGGAAGAATAAAGGAGAGAAGGAAAATAAGTAAAGTGAGAAATAGAACAAGGAAAAAACAAATCCCAGAAACCAAAAGAAGAGAAACAGAAAAATAAAAACAAAAAGAAGAAAGACAAGGAAGAGACTGCGAGACGAAAGAAAGAAAGGAGAGAGAGAAGAGAGAGAGAAGAGAGAAGAGAGAGGAGGAGGAAGGCAGAACGCACTCAATATCCCACAAAAACAAAAAGAAGAAAGACAAGGAAGAGACTGCGAGACGAAAGAAAGAAGAGAGAGAGAGAAGGAGAAGAGAGGAGAGAAGAGAGAGAAGAGGGAAGGCAGAACGCACTCAATATCCCACAAAAACAAAAAGAAGAAAGACAAGGAAGAGACTGCGAGACGAAAGAAAGAAAGAAGAGAGAGAGAGAAAGGAGAAGAGGAGAGAAGAGAGGAAGAGGGAAGGCAGAACGCACTCAATTCCCAACAAAAACAAAAGAAGAAAGACAAGGAAGAGACTGCGAGACGAAAGAAAGAAAGAGAGAGAGAGAGGAGAAAGAGAGGAGAGAAGAGAGAGGAGGAAGGCAGAACGCACTCAATATCCCACAAAAACAAAAAGAAGAAAGACAAGGAAGAGACTGCGAGACGAAAGAAAGAAAGAAGAGAGAGAAGAGAGAAGAGGAAAGCAAAACGCACTCAATATCCCACAAAAAAAAAAAAAAAGAAGAAAGACAAGGAAGAGACTGCGAGACGAAAGAAAGAAGAGAGATGAGAGAGAGAGAAGGAAGAAGAAAAGAGAGAGAAAGAGAAGAGGAGGAAGCCAGAACGCACTCAATACCCCATGCAATTCGATTCTCAGGTTACTGCAATGGCCCTCGAGTGTGATCGGCGGAGCTCCTTGCCTCCCGATCGACTGCGCTGTCTATCGGGCGTGACGAATGGGTCTTGGAGGACGACACTCGCGGAGTCGAGGCTGAGCTCATTAGCCACTTAAGGGGATGGTTCGAGTACTAGCGTGTGCTCCGACTCTCTCCCTGTGCGCGTGTGTACATACATGCATGAATACATACGTATTTGCGTAATATATATATATATATATATATATATATATATATATATATATATATATATATATATATATATATATATATATATATATATATATATATATATATATATATATATATATATATATATATATATATAATATATATATATTATAATAACACACACACACACACAACACACACACACACCACACACACACCACACATATATATATATATATATATATATATATATATATATATAATATATATATATATATATATATATATATATATATATATATATATATATATATATATAATGTGTGTGTGTGTGTGTGTGTTGTGTGTGTGTGTGTGTGGTGTGTGTGTGTGTGTGTGTGTGTGTGTTCGTGTGGACATTCAGTCACTCATATCTATATATCTATATTTATCTACATATCTATGTATCTATATCTATTTATCTATATGAGTGCGCGCGCGCGTGTGTGTGACTTTGTGTGTGCATCTAGTAGAAAAGATGCTTTCTTGTATTGCGTATCACACTCACCCCCCTTCTCAACCTCTCTCCATCTCCCTGCATGAACAGAATGAAAATAAATGCAGTATTTCGATGAAGTCGTGGCTTCCCCGGTCTGCAGTTCGTCGACAGGACCCGCCGAGTAGAACCGAAGATAGGCAGTGAAGGTGTTCGTTAAAACGGGTGGTTTCTGTAACTGTTGTTCATGAAAGAGATGAGTTTTTTTTCATTAGGTTTTTATATCTAGATTTTACAGTATTTTTTCCTGAAAATTACAGCGAATGAATAATACAACATATTAGTTCGTATGACACAACTGGAGAATACTATGTGCTGTGTCAGTGACTGTGACTTGCCACCTGCATAGTCTTTCTTTCTTTCACTATTCGCCTCTTTTTCATTCTCTTTCTCTGTTTCTTTATCTTTCATTTCCTGCTCATTCCTTTCTTTCGTTTTTTTTTCTTTCACTACAACATGATCTGCTTCTTTCTCTTCCATTCCGTCTTCATTCCTTTTTTTTTTTTTTTTTTTTTCCCATCTTCTTTCTTTACAACGACATGACATGTTTCTTTCTCTTCCATTCCTTGCTCATTCCCTTCTTTGTTTTTTTTCATATTCTTTCTTTACAACGACATGATCTGTTTCTTTCCCTTCCAATTCTTGCTCATTCCTGTCTTTTGTTTTTATTTTCTTATTCTTTATTTTCTCTTTACAATGATATTCTTTCTTTCTCTACAGCGACATGATCTGTTTCTTTCTCTTCCATTCCTTGTTCATTCCTATCTTTCGTTTTTTTTTCTTTCTGTACAACGACATGATCTCTCTTTCTCTTCCCTTTCTTGTTCATTCCTTTCTTTCGTTTTATTCAATTTTCATTCTCTACAGCGACATGATCTGTTTCTTTCTTTTCCATTTCTTGCTCATTTCTTTCTTTCCTTTTTTCAATTTTTTTTTTTTACGACATGATCTGTCTCTTTCTCTTCCATTCCTTGCTCATTTCTTCCTTTTCCTTTTTTCATTTTCTTTCACTACAACGACATGATCTATCTCTTTCTCTTCCATTTCTCCTTTAATCGTTCATTTCTGCAACGTTCCCCTCGCCCTCTCTGTCTCTTCCTTCTTCACCCCATCAATAAACGCAATAATTACGATAACTGCGATAATTATAGTTGCCAAGTATTTATCTGTCGCTCTAAAATTTCAGTCTTCATTTTTTCCTACAATTCTCATCACTCACTTTGATAACCTGTACCCTCAAACTTTGTCAATTGTTAGAAGTTCTTGTTCAAAATAATGATAAAGAATGAGACATTTACCGTTGGAAAATACTGTCGCAATTCTGATAACAGAAATGAGTTCCCTTGTTATGACTTGGAAATGCGAGGGTTTGTGTGTGTGGACGAGTACGTGTATCGATGTGGTATCTTTTTTTTTTTTTTGTATATTGTGTAGATAAGAAATGTGACTCCTTAGAAAAAACACGTAATGTGCAGAAACACACAATATGATACCAGTTGTGTATTATCTAAATAACCTGTATAATTCATTGTCTAATGATTTACCTATGTATACCTATGTTATATGCACATTTACCACTGTTTCATATCTGCATTGTTGACA
>NW_020871164.1:539787-547287 GCF_003789085.1 Penaeus vannamei
ACTCTCTATATCTCTCTCTCTATCTCTCTCTCTCTCTATACTCTCATCTCTCTCTCATCCATCTACAATTACTTCACTCATTACTCTCGTAATCTATCTCGTCTCTTCACTCATATGTATCTATCCTCACTCTTCATATCTCTCTCTCTCTCTCTATTATATGTATACTCTTCATACTATATTAGTGTATACTTCATATTAACTACTATATCCATTCTATATCATCTATACTATACCATAAATATATCCATACATACATATATACTATACTATATCAACTATCACTATAAATGAGATATTAATTAATAATAAATAGGTAATTATGGCATACAATAAATAATCTATAATTATATATATAAATTAATGGGATTTATCTATGTATATATAAGTGAACCAATATATTATATATATATATATACTCTATATCATGATCATATACTAATATACTGTATAATATGTCTTACTAGTATCATATATATACATTATTATATTATATATATATATTGCTACTATATATATATACTACTATATAACTATCTATACTATATATATATATTATATATATTATATATAAATGGATATCATATATAGCATATATACTACCATACTATACTATATCAATATATATTAATATATACTATACACTATTATATTTATTGGTATAAACTATAATCATATATATAATATATAACTACTATGTATTAAAATAATCTATAGGAATACCTATACATATATATAGTGTGTGTGTGTATGTGCTGTTATATATACACACACTCACACACATACACACCACCACCACAACACACACACAGAGAGAGAGAGAGAGAGAGACGCGAAGAGGGAGAGAGAGCGAGGAGAGAGCAGAGGAGAGATGAAGCAGAGAGAGCAGAGAGAGAGAGAGAGATATGAATGAAGAGAGAAGGGTAAAGACTGCAGGGATAGAGTATGCATAGGTGATGAAAAGAGAGAGTATAATAGAAATGAGAGGAGTATGGACTAAGAGAGTTAAAGAGACAGCAGAGGAGACAACAGAGAGGAGAGAAACGAGAGACGACAAACAGAGAAGATGTAGACAGACAGAGAGGACAGCTCAAATGCTAGAGAGTCGGCATGGGAGGTACATGCCCTATTAATGGATGAGGTGTTTAAGATAAACTTCATAATTCTGAAAAAATATGTGTTATAATGTTAGTAATAATCTAATGAAAGTAATTGCCATAACCATAACAATATATATGTAATAGTGTTAATAACAACCTAATTAGATCAACTATCAGAACCATAACAATAAACATGTAATTCTAACCAAATACACATAACCATCATAACCATAAGATTATTAATTTAATAATGATAAATACTAACTAACCATAACTATAAAATTGGAGTGATAATAATAAATAAATAAATGCAACTACTATAACTAAAGAAGCGTCGCAAAACACAGTATCAACGACACTGAATAAAACGTAAAAAAAAAAAAAAAAAAAAAATGGAATTCACTGTTCAAATAGCAAAAATCAGTTTTAATAACAAAAGCTCTCCCTTTGGCCCAGAATCACCATGAATAAAATAACGAAGCAAATTAGCCCACACACACAACTTTCAAAATCACAAACGACGCATTAAACAGAAAATCCTGCGTTAGAGATTACATAAAGATCGTAATCCACATAGTTTTGCAATCTTTAAGTTGTACATGTACTATCAATATGGCTTTGGTACATTGCTTGTCATTAATTTGTTTACGTGTAATAATAGCTTTTCGCCAATAAATAACAATGTACATTAATCCATTATCCACTTCATTCATTAGTTAATGATAACTTGCATTCAATTAAACTACTTTTTTTTTTTTTTTTTTTTTTTTTTTTACAGTGCAGAGTGACTTTATATGATTACAGTATTGTATTGTAATTAATATCTGCAGAAAACGTGATAAGTCTACAATAATGTTCACTATATAATGATGACATGGTAATAATATAATAATAATATAATGATTATTAGTAATAATAATAATAATAAGAAGAATGATAGTAATAATGATATATAATAAAAAAATAATAATAATAATAAATAAATAATAATAATAAATAATAATAACAATAATAATAATGATAAATAGTAATAATAATAATATATAATATAATAATAATAATAATAATAATAATAATAATAATAATAATAATAATAATAATAATAACAATAATAACTATAATAGCAATTATAATGATAACAATCACAATTGCACTGCAAATTCTGGTTCTGAGGCTATTCAATCAAGCCGTTGTACTATTATTTATTTCAACCTGCAAAATTAATCACATCATTAATATAAAAATATGTATTATCCATTTGTTTCCTAAGAATAATGTTTATTAGATTCATTTACTATAACCGAGTCATGTAAATTGTGACTAAATGCACAATTTCATCAACCCAAACTCATTAACGCAACTAATAACACCTTCATTAATATAAATCTATTAATACACCTTGACAGTAATTGCCTGAACATAATTTTAATCCTTAACAATTTATGCAAATAAGCTTAATGTTTTTGTTTATCAAATGATATAAAAAAAAATTATCATATCATTTATTGACTTAACTAATTTGATTTCACTATTAATTAAAAGACTCACAACTCACTTCGTTGACTCCAGATGAAGTCCAGAGTCCAGTAAAGGTGCTGTCACACTAGCACTTTTTCCGTCAATTTTTTTTTTCTTACAATTTTTCTGAAATTTTGTCCTTTTTTGAGCGAATTGTCGATTTTCCAGTCAGACGATAATGATCGTTTCCGTCTGAAAACCTTTCCGTCAACTTTTTCAGCCAAGCATAGTCCAATCAAGAGCTATATTCGAGAATGCTTGTATTTATGTTAATTAAAATATGTCAAAAAATGAACGGAAAAAGTGCTAGTGTGACAGCAGCTTAACAACCATAAACCTATTTAAAACATCGTCAACTTCACCCTAAGAGTTTCCACAATTAGTCTTCTAACTCCAAAATAATCAGAGAAAAGAAAAAAATGGTTTAGTTTACCCTTCCTCTTTACGTCCCTTTGTGGTCGAGGTGCAGGACGGTTACAACATCAAAACATAATACAAAAGAATAGAGAGATGCGTAGGAGTTCACAGCAATTTCTCACGCACATTACATAGTGGTAAATTCTAACATATACATATATAATTTCTTAAACGAAACAAGATGTGCACTTGATGTAATTATTTCTCCAAATCACATATATATGGATCAAATGAAACATATTGCTTTCACTTTTTCTTTGGCCTAATTAATACAATAATCATAATAATAATGACAATAATGATGATAACAATGATAATGATATCCATAATGATATTCATAATGATAATTATAAAATCAGACACGATGAAAATTATCATATTCATGATAATAATAATAATAATAATAATCATAATAACAATAATAATAATAGTTAATAATAATCATAAAACACCACCAACAACACCACTACTGATAAAAGAAGCAATAGGATCTTAACAACAACAATAACAACATTGATATTGATAATAACGGTAATGATGACAGTAATAAAATAGTTGCAATAATAATGACAATAATAATGATAATAATAATGATCATAATAATAATGACAATGATTATAATGATATTTATGATAGCAATGATAAAATTACTACTAGTAATAATAACGATGATAATAAAAATAATAATAGTAATAGACAGAGAGAGAAAGCGAAATAGAGAAAAGGGATGGAAAGAGAGAGAAAGAGAAAGCGAAAAGACAAGAGAGATAGACAGAGACAGAGAAAAGAGAGAGAGAGAGAGAGAGAGAGAGAGAGGGGGGGGGGAGCTGAGAAAGAGAGAAAGAGAGTGAGGAGAGAGAGAGAGAGAGAGGAGAGAGAGAGAGAGAAGAGAGAGAGAGAGCAGAGAGAGAGAGAAGAGAAGAGAGAGGAGAGAGAATGAAGAAGAAAGAGAGAAAGAGAGAGAAATAGAAAGAGAAAGAAGAGAATAGAAAGAGAGAAATAGAAAAGAGAGAGAAATAGAAAGAAAAGAGAGAGAAGATAGCGAAAGAGAGAAATAGAAAGGAAAGAGAAATAGAAAGCGAAGAGAGAAATAGAAAGAAAAGAGGGAAAAGAGAATAGAGAGAGAAAAAGAAAGCGAAAGAGAGAAAGAGAGATAAATAGAAAGAGAAAGAGAGAGAAAGAGAAACGCAAGGACAAAACACACCAAATATATATTCCTTTATCCCAACGAAGCGTTCTGGGATCGTGTGTCGAGAGACGAGAAAATCTATGACAGTAAGAGCCTATGTTGAAACGGACGAGGCTGTGGGTTTTATAGTTTGAATAGACGTCCACACAGACAGATAGATGCAAATACACAAACATATGTGTGTGTTTGTGTGTGTTTTTGGTGTTGTTTGTGTGTGTGTGTGTGGATGTTTGTTGTGGTGTGTTTGTGTTTGTGTGTTTGTGTGTGTGTTGTGTGTGGGTTGTGTTTGTGTGTGTGTGTTTTGTGTGTGTTTGTGTTTGTGTTTGTGTGTTGTGTTTTGTGTGTGTGTGTTTGTTGTTTGTGTGTGTGTGTGTGTGTGTTGTGTGTGTGTGTGTGTGTTTGTGTTTGTGTTTGTGTGTGATTGTGTGTGTGTGTGTGTGGTAAATCTAAATTATCCCTCACCCTTTCTCTCTGAAACATTTTCGGATAAAGGTCGCCACTACCTGTAGTCAAGCGCTTTTGTTCTCTCTCTCTCTCTCTCTCTCTCTTCTTCTCTCTCTCTCTCTCTCTCTCTCTCTCTCTCTCTCTCCCTCTCTCTCTCTCTCTCTCTCTCTCTCTCTCCCTCCCTCCTTCTCTCTCTCTCTCTCTCTCTCTCTCTCTCTCTCTTTCTCCCCCCCCTCTCGCTGAGTTTCATATGAAATTCCTGTCTTGAAATCCAATCCTGCTTTGGGATGATAGATTGCAAATGTTACGTGAAAACTCTCCTTTTTCTCTGGAGGTGAATTTTTGGGTAAGTTTCCGTTGGCACCTTAAAGTTCAGAGGCTCGCTTGGTCGGTATACCTAAGTTTCCCCTTTGAGGCCAACTTCATAGAAAATGGGAAGACCTGGAGCTATGCCTTTGATACCGCCTCTTGTTGTTAATATATATTTTTTTTGGTTTTGTTAATGTTGTTACGGGTTTAAATACAAAGGGATGAACAAATGCGACTGCTAACTGTATCAAGGACTATCAAAGGTATAAACACCAAGACACATAAGCACATGTATGTATATAAAAAAGATCTTAGATCCATACGTGCGAACATGCTTAAATACATTGATACATTAAGTGTATATATTCACTATGAAACCGTTATCTCTCTCTCTCTCTGTCTCTCTGTCTCTGTCTGTCTGTCTGTCTGTCTCTCTCTCTCTCTCTCTCTCTCTCTCTCTCTCTCTCTCTCTCGCTCTCTCTCTCTCTCTCTCTCTCCTCTCTTCTCTCTCTCTCTCTCTCCTCTCATCTTCTCTTATCTCCTCAGTTATTTATGTTGCATTAGGTCAAAGGCATTCACTGCACAATGGGCATTTAAAACATCTGCAGCCAAATTGCACGTTCCTGTTTCTAAAGAGAGAAAAAATGTGAGCGTGTGCATGTTTGAGAGAGAGAGAGAGAGAGAGAGAGAGAGAGAGAGAGAGAGAGAGAGAGAGAGAGAGAAGAGAGAGAGAGAGAGAGAGAGAGAGAGAGAGAGAGAGAGAGAGAGAAAGAAAGAGAGCTAACAAGAGAGAGAGATAGATAGAAAAAGAGAGAGGAGAGAGAATAGCAGGAAGAGAGAAAGCTAGCAAGAAGGAGAGAGAGAGAGAGAAATATCAAGAGAGAGAGAGAAAGCTAGCAAAATAGATAGAGAGAGGGAGATAGAAAAAAAAAAAGAGAGAGAGAGAGAGAGAGAGAGAGAGAGAGAGAGAGAGAGAGAGAGAGAGAGAGAGAGAGAGAGAGAGAGAGAGAGAGAGAGAGAGAGAGAGAGAGAGAGCGAGAGTGAGTGAGTGAGAGAGAGAGCGCTAGAGTGAGAGAGAGAGAGAGAGAGAGAGAGAGAGAGAGAGAGAGAGAGAGAGAGAGAGAGAGAGAGAGAGAGAGAGAGAGAGAGAGAGAGAGAGAGAGCAACAGAGGTAGCAACAGAGAAGGGGAGGGGGGTAGAGCGCATAATATGCAGGATTTCATAAGAGAACACACCACGCATTCACAAGCATAAATTCATTTTCCATTCGCTTTCTCTAATGCCTACAATTATTTTCCTTCATTTTATTATTCATGACAGCATGTAAAACTGCTTTACGTTTCGGAATTCCTGCAATATTTTATAACATTCTTCTCGAATTATTTCTGAAATGAATTTCTGATAATTGGCAAAGGTAAGTTGCCACCTAGCTTTTTGTTAAGGAAATATTGAAGAAAGTTTTGTGTAAGGGGAGCAAAAAGTGGTTAATGCAATAGTTAATAATGATTGATATGCTCATTACCATAATGATAAAAAAAATAACAACAACAATGACGATAATAATGATAATATTGATGATAATGAAAA
This sequence comes from Penaeus vannamei, assembly GCF_003789085.1. NCBI lineage: Eukaryota > Metazoa > Arthropoda > Malacostraca > Decapoda > Penaeidae > Penaeus > Penaeus vannamei. Next base: position 546,352 of record NW_020871164.1, read on the forward strand.
TAATAACTACAATAATAATAGTGATGATAATCTTAATAACAATACTACCACTAATAATAACAAAAATAACGATGATGATAATAATAAAAATAATATTAATGATTATGACAATGATGATTGGATATAAGAATAAAGACACTAAAATGATAATGACAATAATAGACATAATAATCATAACGAACATTAAAAAAAGGAATTTAAATGACATGCCATGCTTCAACTGCCTTTTAGTATGCAACAGAAAATATTGCACCAAAATTCACCGTTGCAAGTTATTTGCAAATTTTCAACATATTTTCATGATTATTCTAGTTTGTGCATTGTGTGTTTACTTTATCATGTTTTTTTATTAATTCATATCAAGATGTCTGGAGCAGATAGGTTGATAGATGGATAAGTAGAGAGAGGGGGGACGGCAGAGAAGAGAGAGAGAGAAGAAGAGAGAGAGAGAGAGAGAAGAGAGAGAGAGAGAGAGAGAGAGGAGAGAGAGAGAGAGAGAGAGAGAGAGAGAGAGAGAAGAGAGAGAGAGAGAGGAGAGAGAGAAAGAGAGAGAGAAGAGAGAGAGAGAGAGAGAGAGAGAGAGAGAGAGAGAGAGAGAGAGAGAGAGAGAAGAGAGAGGAGAGAGAGAGAGAGAGAGAGAGAAAGAGAAAGAGAAAAAGAGAAAGAGAAAGAGAGAGAAAGAGAAGAGAAAGAGAAGAGAGAAGAGAAAAGAGAGAGAGAGAAGAGAAAAAAGAGAAAAGAGAGAAAAAGAAAGAAAAAGAGAAAAAAAGAAAGAGAAAGAGAAAGAGAGAGAGAGAGAGAGAAGCAGAGAGAGAAAGCAGAAAGAGAAGAGAGAGGAGAGAGAGAGAAAGCAAGAAAGAGAGAGAAGAGAAAGAGGAGAGAGAGAAAGAGAGAGAGAGAGAGAGATAGAGAGAGAGAGAGAGGAGAGAGAGAGAG
>NW_020871164.1:562287-564787 GCF_003789085.1 Penaeus vannamei
ACACATAACACACAAAACCCACATATACCGAGGAAGCTCGTTACATACACACACAGCTCAGGACCTAGGTCCACATACTACCCGAACAACAAAGCGACTGCGAACAATCCAACACGGCCTCTGGAACAATACTTCAAACGAACTGACGACATACACAACAACCACCTTCGCAACACCAACACTAACCCACTTGTTACCAAACCTTTCGCCCACCTGGGATCGCGCGACCCTAGGGTGGACGGCGGGTTCGAAATCTTTCCCAACCCTGGGATCGCGACCCTAAGGAGACGGGTCGAGAAGCGTTTTTCCTAGGGTCCCCAATACCTTAAAATATCCGACGTGGTCAATTCTCAATTTTGAGATTATACATATACTCGTTGAGGTCTATTGGCTATATTTTGCTTTTTGCACATTGACTTTAAGTGCAATAGCCGTACCGCTAGGCCTGTATCATATATCTCTCCGCCTACATGCATCCAGAAATTTAAGCATTTTCTACAGCTGAATCACAGATAGAGGAACTTGGCAGCATGATCCAGGCCCAAGACTGTCAAGGAAACCAACTTAATAACAGTTGAAAGAAACAGCATAATTATATCTATAGTTTGTCTTTGTGAAAAAAACTACTATTTCAGTTGTGGACGTTTTGATTAATATTAGGCCTTTGAATTCCAAATGCTATAATCAAATTTATGTAACACACACACACACATATTATGCTAAAACCCTCACACTGCAGAACAATAACAGCTCGAATATGTCCATTTTATCTCGCAGTGAGAAGATAATAATCTGGCCTCAAACACATAAATCGCATTTCATGAAAATAATTTGTCCACAGATGAGCACAATAGGACGTACCAGGACCGCATTATGCATCCTTTCTTAAACAATGGTCATACGGCGTGAAAATCGACGAAATACAGTAATGCACGAAAGCAGCAATGATGAAATGCATTTAGGAAAGCTCGAACAAGGTGGTTAAACCCGTTGATATAGCTATTGTTTATTTTTGTCACGTGGTTAAGGCTCCAGGGGGAAAATATGGTTTTTGTTTGTCCTTGGGTTTTGTAATTACATGAACTTTTCCACAATGCCATACGTTAATCAGTTTTGTGTTTTGGCTCGGGGCGTTTCCTCTGTTTTATGAATATTTAATCTGACATTGAATTATACGATATATATTACCCTTTGCAAACTTACTATATATTTTTTTTTTACCCTTTTCCTCGACGTATAGGAATATATGGTTAAATCCTCCAACATATTTTGCAGTTTAGAAGGGTGTGGAATATTTATTTTTTCTGTCATGATGACGTAATGTATGTCATTCGTTATCTTGGAATTAGCTTGTTTTCGAATCTCTCTACTTGTCTATTTGAGTCATTGGCACAATAATTCATTAAACCTAGCAATCCATGCATCATCTTTCTGACTATCTATTATCTATACATCTATCTACTCCTATCTACCTATCAATTTATCTTTTAATCAAGCTATCTTGCTTTCTATCTAGTTCTTATTTATTAATCTATCTACCTATATCACTGTCTTCCTATCTATATCAATATCTGCCTGTCTGTATATGCATACATCATTCTATATTTCTATATCAATCTATCTACCTATGTATCTATCTATTATTGAACTACTTAAACATCTATCTATCAATCAATATCAATCTATCTATAGCTATATCAATATATCTATATCTATTCATCTATCCATCTATAAATATGAGTGAAAGATTTGTATATCGAATTCAGTACAAAAATTGTTTTCTTAAATAATGCATCTAAGATACTGTTAAGCAAGATAGTGTAAGGTTTTATTGTTGTTGTTGTTATTAATTCTATTATTATTATTATTATTATTGTTGTTGTTGTTATTGTTGTTGTTGGTAATTAAATTATCATTATTGTTATTATTAGTATATCAGCAATATCACTATCAAAATATCGTTTCATATTTCTGTCAGACATATCACAAATATCAGAGTTCTCAATCACCATTAATGTAATGAAAACCCTCCTTGGATAATGATTTAGTACATTTCTCTTATCTTGAATTTGAAATCTTATCTACTGTATCATGATTAAACTTTGCCCATTTCAAACACGAAACAAACAAAAAAAAAGATATGATTATGATTATTATAACGTCAACTTTCAGTTTGCTCGACCTTTAGGTTCTATATTTAAATAAATTGTAATCATGAATACATTATATTTTGTTTATACACAGTACATGTATTTAAGATGAGAATGCTTTGGGGGTTGAACACTGTCGCTGCAAAATACATTTACTTGGTTGATTTATAAGATTTTTTGCATAGATGGAAAATCTGGAATTTGCAAGACTTCACCGTATATTATCCTGTCTAAATATCTCATTTGAATTAAGATAATTAAAACAAATCGAAGTTATAGATATGTGACTAATGAACCCCTAGGTGTAGATGCTAAGGTTATCTTGATTAGGTGATTCAATTCATTTCAAT
>NW_020871164.1:569787-574787 GCF_003789085.1 Penaeus vannamei
AGGGAGGAGAGAGAGGGAGGGGAGATGGGGGAGGGAGGGGAGGGGGAGAAGGGAGGGGGGAGGAGGAGGGAGGGGGAGGGAGGGAGGAGAGAGAGAGAGAGAGAGAGAGAGAGAGAGAGAGGAGAGAGAGAGAGAGAGAGAGGAGAGAGAGTAGAGAGAGAGAGAGAGAGATGAGAGAGAGAGAGAGAAGAGAGAGAGAGAGAGAGAAAGAGAGAGAGAGAGAAGAGAGGGGAGAGAGAGAGAGAGAGAGAGAGAGAGAGAGAGAGAGAGAGAGAGAGAGGAGAGAGAGAGAGAGGAGAGAGAGAGGGAGAGAAAGAGAGAAGAGAGAGAGAGAGAAGAGAGGAGAGGGGGGGGGAGAGAGAGGAGAGAGAGAGAGAGAATCTAAAGGTTAAAAGAAAGATTTAAATATTCAGTTTTAATTCCAGTTTTGTTACATTCATTGCTGTGATATTACCGTCTGTTTTATTTTTTTCTAAGTGCAAGGAATGGACGGGTTCCATCCACTGGTCAGCGGCGCAGGATCGAATGCAGGTCAGCAAGATTGGCAAAGACACTACAGAGAGAGAGAGAAAGAGAGAGGAGAAAGGAAGGTAGGAGAGAGAGAGAGAGAGAGAGAGAGAGGAGAAGGGAGAGAGAGAGGAGAGAGAGAGAGAGAGAGAGAGAGAGAGAGAGGAGGAGGAGGAGGAGGAGGAGGAGGATGGTATGGAAAAGAGTCGAGCGAGGAGATGAGAGAGAGATGACGAGAGAGAGAAGGAAGAAGAGAGAGAGAGAGAGAGGAAGAGGAGGAGAGAGAGGAGAGAGAGAGAGTAGGAAAGAGCGAGCGACGAGGAGCGACATGAGAGAGAGAGAGAGAGAGAGAAGAGAAGAGAGGAGAGAGAGAGAGGAGAGGAGAGAGAGAGAGAGAGAGAGAGAGAGAGAGCAGAGAGAGAGGAGGAGAGGAGAAAGAGCGAGGAGAGAGAGAGAGAGAGAGAAGAGAGAGAGAGGAGAGAGAGAGAGAGAGAGAGAGAGGAGAGAACGAGAGAGAAGAGAGGAGAGGAAAGAGAGAAGAGAGAGAGAGAGAGAGAGAGAGACGAGAGAGAGAGAGGAGGTAGGGAATAGGGCGAGCGGAGAGAGGAGAGAGAAGAGAGGGAGAGATAGAGAGAGATGGAGAGGAGAGAGAGAGGAGAGAGAGAGAGATGAAGAGAGAGGAGAGAGAGAGAGGGGGGAGAGAGGGAAAGAGAGAGAGAGAGAGAGAGAGAGAGAGATGAGAAGAGAGAGGAGAGTGAGAGAGAGAGAGAGAGAGCGAGAAGAGAGAAGAGGAGAGAGAGAACGAATATATCATAGGATGGTGTGTATTTCCTACTTCGATGGTTTTAATGAACTGCCCATCCTTCCCCCTTTCTCCTAACCCCTTCCCCCTCCCCCCCACCACCACCCCTTCCCCCTCACCACCCCCCTTCCTCCCCACCACCCCCTTTCCCCCACCCCCTCATTCCCTTTCCCCCACCACCCCCCTTCCCCCCCACCAATCCCATCCCCCCACCACTCCCCATACCCCTCACCACCACCCCTTCCCCCCACCCTCTCCCCATCCCCCCACCACCCCCCTCCCATTCACCACCCCCTTCCCCTCACCCTCCCCCTTCCCCCCACCACCTCCCTTCCCCCTCACCACCCCCCTTCCCCCTCACCACACCTCTTCCCCCCCACCACCACCCTTCCCCCCCCAAACCACCCCCTTTCCCCCCACCACCCACCACCTTCCCCCTACCGCTCGCCATCCCCCTCACCCCCCCCTTCATCCCCACCCCCCCCTTCCCCCCAAACCACCCCCCTTTTCCCCCCAAACCACCCCCTTCCCCCTCCACACCCCCCTTCCCACCACCACCCACCACCTTCCCCCCCACCGCTCGCCATCCCCTCTCCCCCCCCCCTTCATCCCCACCCCCCCTTCCCCCCAAACCACCCCCTTACCCCCCAAACCACCCCCCTCCCCCCCAAACCACCGCCTTCCCCCCCAAAACCACCCCTCTTCCCCCCCAAACGACCCCCCTTTCCCCACCACTCCCCTTCCCTCCCAAAACCACCCCCCTTCCCCCCTCCACCACCCCTCTTCCCCCCAAAACTACCCCTTTCCCCCAACCACTCCCCTTCCCTCCCAAACCACCCCTTCTTCCCCCACCACCCCCTTCCCCCCCAACCACCCCCCACCCCACCCTCCACCTCCTTGTCTCCGCTCCGATCAGCTGTAATCGATCATCGTATAATATTTACCAACCTTCCAGGAAACGTTTTCTCTTCCAGGAAACGTTTTCTCGCTCGGTTCTCCCATCTCCAGAAAACGTTTCCCCTCTTGAGACGTAGAAGCGGACGAGGAGAAAGCGCCAAGGGAGATGAGGAAACGTAAATATCACGCGAAGGCATCCAGGACTGAAAGGGGGAAGAGAGGGAAGGAGAATAAAGATGGACAAGAGGAACTGAGGAATTCATGAACCGATATTCAATTGGGATATTACATGGAAGAAAGAGGATGATTTCCTTAAAAGGTAATGGATTTAGGATAATGAGGATGGTGATGTAAGGGTAATGGGAGAAATATAAGAACACACGCGCGTAAATGCACATATATGTGGGTATGTGTCCGTGTGTGTGTTTATTTAAGTTTGTGTGTATGAGTGTATGTGTGTGTATGTTTGTGTGCGTATGTGTCCGTGTGTGTGTTTATGTTTGTGTGTGAGAGGGAGAGTGTGTGTGTCTGTTTATGTTTGTGTGCGTGTGTGTCCGTACGTGTGTTTGTTTATTTTTGCGTGTGTGTTTGTGTGCTTATGTGCGTGTGCGTATGTGTCCGTGCGTGTGTTTGTTTATTTTTGTGTGTGAGCGTATGTGTATGTGTTTGTGTGTGCTTATGTGCGTGTACGTGTGTGCATATATGTGTATGTAGCTACCTATCCGATTAAAGATCTCATTTTAATCGCATCAATAAAGATACTCCTTCCATCTAACAATATACTTGCAGTATCTCCCAAATACGTTAAATCCAAGAAAAAATATATCTTCTCCAGCACACATTTGACACACATATACACGCACAAACACACACATTTCAAACACACACATTTGACACACACACACACACACAAACACAAACAAACACATTTAACACACACAAACACACATATTTGACACACACCCACACACATTTGACACACACACCCGAACATATTTGACGCACACACACACAGACACAAACAAATACATTTGACACACACACACAAACAAACACACACACCAAACAAACACACAAAACACACACATTTGACCAACACACACGAACACATTTGACATAAACACACATTTGACACAAACACACATTTGACACACAAACACACACATTTGATACACACACACACAAACACACATTTGACACCCACAAACAAACAAAAACACACACATACTCAAACACACATTTGACACACACAAAACACAAACACCCCACACACACACACACACACACACACACACACACACACACACACACACACACATATATATAATATATATATATATATATATATATATATATATATATATATATATATACATACACACACACACACACACACACACACACACACACACACACACACACACACACACACACACACACATATATATATATATATACATATATATATATATATGTATATATATATATATATATATATATATATATATATATATATATATATATATATATATATATATATATATATTATAAATATATATACAAATATACATATAGACACACACTTACATACACACACACACACACACATACAAACATGCATGCACACACACACACACATACATGCACATATATATATTTGTGCGTGTACGTCTATGTATCCGTGTATATATATTCATATATATACGTATGTACATTCCACAACTTGATAACATCAAGTACCAGCAATTATTCAGGAGCACCTTTGAAGTATTTAATCCACGTACTTCCTCTCTGTGAAATACTTGGCCCACAGCTGTTTGAAGTCTCGCGAGTAGAAAGATCATAATCTTGAAATGTTCACGTGACTTTAAAGGTATTTCCAGTGGAGATTAGATGAATAGTTCTTATCTGTTTACTTGGTGCGTGTCTGTGTCGCGTTTTGTTTTGTTTCTCTTTGTGTGTGTTTGTGTGTGTGTGTGTGTGCTTGTGCGTGTAGGTTTTGCTATCCGCTCTCTCTTTTTTTTCTCTCTCTCTCTGTGTTTGTGTCGTCTCTCTTTCTCTCTCTCTTTCATGCTCTCTCTCTCTCTCTCTCTCTCTATCCCTATCTCCCTCCCTCTCTCTTCCTCTCTCTCTCTCTCTCTCCCTCCCTCCCTCTCTATCTCTCTCATTCTCACTCTCTCCATATACCCCGTCTTTCTTCGTATATGTCGCTTTCTCCCCTTCCTCTCTCTCTCTCTCTCTCTCTCTCTCTCTCTCTCTCGCTTTATCTCTGTTTGCCTTACTCTACGTATCTTTCCCTCTCCTCTCCCCCTCTCTATCAGTCTCTCGTTTAATCACCGGCACCCTCGGCTTTGAATGCTTTTCCCCCTACTGCTCCATGTTGCTTTATATATATATATATATATATATATATATATATATATATATATATATATATATATATATATATATATATATATATATGTATATATATATATATATATTATATATATATATATATATATATATATATATATAATATATTATATATATATATATATATATATATATATATATATATATATATATATATTACATATATATATATATTATACATATATATATATATATATATATAGTATATATATATATATATATATTATATATATATATATATATATATACATAATATATATTATATATATATAATATATATATATATATATATAATATATATATATATATATATATATATATATATATATATATATATATATATATATATATATATATATATATATATATGATTCCGTTA
>NW_020871165.1:0-5000 GCF_003789085.1 Penaeus vannamei
CCTGGACCTGCAGACACGAAAACAGCGCTCGCCCCCACGTGACGTGCTTGCGTCAGCGGCATGTGCTGTGAACGATGCGATCCTGGCCCAGCACACACGCTGCCAGATACTTCGGGAACCGGACCAAATGCCTCTCGCCCAGAGACTTGCGTGAGGGACGGGTCGGCTACGGAGCGGCCCGCCCCTTCCCCGCCCTCTCCGACTCGTGCCCTCTCCGTCGGGGTCGCCTCCAGGCCCGACTCCGAGGGCTCAAGCGCTTCCCCGCCTCGGCCTCGCGCCCGGATTCCGCCAGGGATTCCGCTCATAGTCCAGAGGCCCCGCTAGCCTGCCTTGCTCCAGCCACGGAACCCGCTCGTGCCTCGCGCGGGCACGCCGACCCTGCGTTCTCCTGCCTCGCCGGTTAGTCCCTCCACCAGCGTCACGCTCCGAACCCCGAGACAGCGCAAGATAAAGAACGAGATACAGAAAGAAAAAGACATACACAACATAGGGAGATACAGACCACAGGAGAAAAAAGAAAAAGGAGCAAAAAGGAAAAGAGAGACATACAACATGAAGAGGGAGATAGGACGCCACAACCGACTTGCAAGTGACACGAAAACTCCAACTACACAATAATAACAGATATACACAATCCAGAATCCCAGATAAAGGTCGCTCGTGCTCGCATCCCACAGTCATAGTAGTACCACGTTGCCCAAGTCCGTATTACACAGATCGCTTCATGTCCGCGTACAGCCTGGCCGGGGCCGCCGTGGCACTGTCCTCGTCGTACTGGAGGATGACGGGCGACGCTCGCGAGAGGGCCCGGGCCGTGCTGGAGCGAGACGGGCGAGGCCCTCGACAAGTCCGGGCCGCGCTGGAGGAAGACGGGGGAGGTTCGGGAGAGGCCCGGGCCATGGCGGAAGGACACCGGGGAGGCACGATACAGCGGCCGCTCCTCGTTCTCCAGGATGACGGAGGAGGCACGAGACAGCGCCTGGTTCTCGTAGTGGAACGCCACAGGGGAGGAGCGAGACAAGGCTTGGTCGTCATAGGGGAGGATGACGGAAGAAGCACGGACAACACGCGGTTCTCGTAGTGCAGGGGCACAGGGGGAGCGTGCGCGAGCTCCCCGCCAGGTCATCGTACTGGAGAACCACCGAGGAAGCACGCGACAGCGCCCGGCTCCCGAGGGGCGGGGGGGCGGGGGAGGTTCGAGGCAGGGACGCGGCGTGCAGCGGCCTTCAGCCGTGTGGTTTGCACCCTGGCTGGATGGGCGGGGAGGGCCTGGAGAGAGAGTGGAGGGGGGAGGGAGACAGCTGGCGGAGCCTGGAGAAGGCGCTCTCCCTCCTGTAGAGGGTCAACTGCTCTTCCGCGCTGCCTTCCATGTCATGCTAGCAGAGCACCGCTCGGGGCCGGCGCTCACGGACGCTCAGCGCTCACGTCGCGGACTTGCCATCCCGCGCGGCCACCTGGCGCCATCGTTCGCTCTCAGATTCTCCAAGGGACACTCCGACACTACATTACTTCAACAGTGACAGAACTGCGGAGGACATTCCACCCATCTTTACGCTAATCTCTCGCCGTTAAGAAGCTACAAAACGTCGACATTCATTTCTCATGGGATCACACGGACAGCCCAGCAGGACCACACTCTACGGTGTTCGCACGCTAGAGTTCATTATGTCTCGGTATTTCCACTCGGAATCTAAACTGGCGTTCTGATCGAAGGCGAATAGAAAGAATCTTAAATGGCAATTGACGACTGCTAAGTATAACGGTCTAATATTTGCGTGTCACTATTTGCGTAAAGTGGTCCACGGGCAACATGGAGAGTTTCTAACCACGAGAATATCCTTTTCTCTAAACATCAACGCACCCTTAATCCACCGTAAGTACTTTCAAACATTTGAAATTGCACACATAACACTTAAAATTTCGTTGCAAAACCATTTTTCAATTGCATGAATTCGCATCCTGGGCAATGCATGTAATGCAGGGAGGGGGGGGGAAGGGGAGGTGCTCGTAAGATGAATAAGCAGTCAAGAAATATGCATAATTTGTGGCACAAGATATAAGTAACACAAAGTTCGATGCCTAATATCATATCATATCACCATACATACATACATACATACATACATATATATATATATATATATATATATATTATATATATATATACATATATATATATACATATACATATATACATATATACATATATATATAATATATATAATATATATATATATATATATATATATCATAATATATTATAGAGAGAGCATATAGATATAGATAGATACATACATACATACATAAAAATATATATAAATATACATATACATATATATATATATATATATTATATTATATATATATATAACATACATACATATATATATACACATATATATATAAATACATATAAGACACATAATATATTAATAATACATATAAAATTATATATTATAGTATATATATATATATATATATAATATTATAATAATATAATACATATATATACATATATCTGTGTGTGTGTGTAATTACATACACAATTACACACAGATAGGGCACAAATACAAAAGCAAACAAAAAACAAATACGCGCAGACGAATAGAGACACAAACACACACACTTAATTGCAAATGCATACGCCGAGGATAGGGAGAGGGAGACGGCGAGAGGAAAGAGGGAAAGAGGGAAAGAGCGGAAAGAGGGAAAGGAGGGGAAGGAGGGAGGAAGGCAGAGAGCGAGGAAGCGAGAAGAAGCGAGGAGAGAGAGAGAGAGAGAGAGAGAGAGAGAGAGAGAGGAGAGAGCAGAGAGAGAGAGAGAGAGATGAGAGAGAGAGAGAGAGAGAGAGAGAGAAGAGAGAGGAGAGAGAAGCGAGAGAGGGAGGGACGGAAACGGCGAGGAGAATGAGCAGAGAGAGAGAGAGAGAATCAGATGAAAGAAAGACGGAGAAAGAGAGACGAGAGAGAACGAAGGAGAGCAAACTGAGAGACGAAGAAGGCGAGAGAGAGAAATACGTGAGACGAAAGGAGAGAGAGAGGAGAGACGAGGAGACTGAAGACCACAGAGATGAGGACGACAACGGGAGAGAGACAACCGACGGGGAGAGGGCGCACGGAGCGAGGAGAAGAAAGACTAAATATAATGATATATATATATATATATAGTATAATATAACTACTACTTCATAAATATATAAATATACTATGTATATATATAATAATATTATATATATAATATATATTATATAAGCGCAGAGAGAGATGAAGAGAGGAGGAGAGGAGAGAGAAGGCCGACAAGAGAGATGAAGAGAGAAGAGGAAAGACGAATGTATCTGCTCGTCAGACAGACCGACCAAGAGCAGCCAACAAATGCGGGATATTTGCGACAACGACGAACCGTGATAACCTTGGTACCACACACGACCGAACACCAACACCACACATCCACTGAGAACAAGAACAAAAAATTAATAATGGAATAGCACTTCAGCGCAATCAACCTAAACAGAAATAAAATACAGCAGAAAAGAAATAATACCTTGCAAAAAAACAAAAAGACGAGGAAGGAGCTAGTAACACACCAAACACACTAAAGTACCGGTTATAGAGAAAAGAAGAGAAACACTAAAAAAGAAAACAAACGTAAAATGAGTGAGAAAGAAAGATCGAAAAAAATAGAAAAGTGGAAGAGGAAACAACACTAAAGCAAAAAACCCAAAACGAAGCAGACCCGGAAAGACCACGAGAGCAAGACGAGAGAAGAGAGAGAGAGAGAAGAGAGAGATGGAGCCGAGGACCGAGAGGAAGGAAGAAGAGGATGGAGGAGGCGCAAGGTGAGGAGAGGGGGAGGAGGAGAGGGGGAGCGAGAGAGGAGGAGGGAGAGGCAGGGAGGGAGGACAGGGGCGACGGGAGACCCTGAGAGTGGGCGTGAGAGAGAGAGGAAGAGGAGAGAGAGAGAAAGGAGAACGGAGAGGGAGAGAGAGAGAGAGAGAGAGAGAGAGAGAAGGAGAAAGCAAGAAGGGGGGATATGACAAGCAGTTCACGCCGCCAGGGGAAACCAAACCCACACCCGTCAATTCAGAACGCAATTATTACAGAGCACAGGGGACCTACAGCGGCCAACACAGCCGACGCGTTATTCAGGCAATACACACCGGCAGACCACCGCCACGTCACCAGGACACGACCGGACTGGCAACAACGACACCGCAACAAAACAACTAACACAAAAGCGACCAAACAGGGACCACACACATATCGAAACACAACAACAAAAACCTGCGAAACCACAAACACCAACGATACACGTAAAAAACAGACACCCACACAATCCTCAGCCTCGGCGAAAGACATAACAAACACACAGGATGAATGAGCGCCGTCGGAAACGAGGTGGTGCGGGGCGGCGCAACAAGAGGGGGCAAAGGGCTCTCACGAAATCGGGGCACGAGACACAAAGGGTGCGTAACAGGGAACACACCACGAGGGGAGCCGAGGAAGAATGGGGAGGGAAAGACGAGTCGATGGCAGGAAGGAAGTCAAAGAGTGTGACATAATCTCTATTGTGTGGGTAGTGTGGTGGAAAGGGAGACCGCAGACGAGAGAGACAGGAGACGCGAGAGAGGAGTAGCAGAGCAAGAGGATGAGCAGACGAGATAGAGAAGAGAAGAGGAGAGAGAGAGAGAGCAGAGAGAGGAGAGAGAGAGGGCAGGGAGGGTAGAGAAGGAGGAGGGAGGAAGGGCAGAGAAGAGAGAGACGAAGAGAGAGAGAGACGAGAGAGACAGAGAGAGAGAGGAGACCTGAGAGAGAGAGAGACAAGAGACAGACGAAGAGAAGAAGAAAGAACAGAGGAAAGGAGAAAGAGAAAGAGGCAGAGAGACAAGATACGAGAGAGAAAGACGAGAGAGAGAGAGAGGCACAAAGGACCGGGGAGGAGTGAGGCGAGCAGGAAAGGCGAGGGAAAAGACCGTAGCTAAATGTGCAGCCCAAATTACCAAG
>NW_020871165.1:10000-12500 GCF_003789085.1 Penaeus vannamei
TATTGTATATATAATATGTATAATACATGTATATATGTATATGCACATTATTATAATGATATACATCGTATATATGGTATATGCATTAAATATATAATCATATATATATATATATACCTAATATATATATGCCATTATACAATTATACCCAATGTACCTATACAGATATACTATACATATATTATATATATATATATATACATATATATATACCATATATATATAAATTATATATATAAATATAAATATTATATATAATATATATATGATAATTATATATATATATATATTATATATATTATATATTATATGCGTACATATATGACATACAATATATATATATATTATATATAAAAATATATAATATATATAATATACAATACATAATACATAATATACAATATATATATTACCATACAATACAATATATTAATATACACTATATATACAACTTTATAATATACATATATATAACAATATATAGTATACATATATATACAATATATATATACAATATAATTATATACATACAATATATAAACTATATTAAATACATACAATATATAAATATATAATATACATACCAATATATATACAAATATATATATACAACAACTATAATTACACTTATATATACATATCAATAATATATAATATATAAAAACTTAGCTAATATTATATACACATACAATATATAGTAATATATAGTTTACACATACAATACGATAGTCCATATATATACACGATAACAATAATATACATTATATATACACATTAACAATTATATAAAATAATATAAACACATTACGAAATACCATACACCTAACAATTACACATACAATACACATTATAATACACATCACAATACACCTACATATATATACACATACAATACATATATATATATATATATAATAACACATTACCAATACACACACACATATATACATATACCAATTACACACACACACACCCACACACACACACACACATATATACACATTACAATACATACATATATATACACATACATTACATATATAATATAATATATATACACATTACAATACAGCACCACACATATATACATATACCAATAACCCCACACCACACACACAACACACACACACACACACAACAATCACACACATATATATTATATATATAGTATATAAAATATACTATATATATTATATATATTATATAATATATAGTATACAATACATATATTGTACGGATAACAATAATATATATACAATATATATTATCTATATGTTACAATTATATATATACAATGTAGGTATAATACAATACATATATACATATAATATACAAACTAATAAAATATCAAACTACATCAACACATAAGTACTATACATACAATATTATTATTATACCCCCAATATATATACAATAGTAATATATACTACTATATATAATACAATATATATATATAACAATATATATATACAATATATATATATACCAATATATATAACATCTCACTATAATATATATAATATATATACAATACATACTATATACTACAATATATATAATAGTATATATATATAACAACTACTATATATATATACCAACATATATAAAATATATATACTATATATTTATACAATAACCACTATATATATAACAAACCTATATAAATATATAATACAATAATACAATATATATATATTATACAATAATATAGCGACTAGATATATATTATATATATTTATATATACAATATATATACACAGATATATATATTATATATATATAGTATTATATATATATATATATTATATATAAAATGCATATATATATACTAGTATATATATATATACAATATATATATACAATAATTATTTATAAATTTATTATAATTAATAAAATTTATTATATTATTTTATAAAATATATATATACAATATATATATACAATAATATATATTACAATACATATATATTATATATAACATTACAATTATATATAAATACACAATATAATATATTATGAATATATATAAAATATATATACAAATATATATATATATATATATAATATATATATACAATACACATATATATACCAAAGTATATATACAATATATCAATATATAATATATACCAATATATATATACAATATATATATAGTATATATACACATATAATATATATTAAATAGCAATAAATATATATATATGCAATATATATATACAAATATATATAATATATATATATATATAAAATATATATATATATATATACAAATATATTACACACACACCACACACATATATATATATTATAACACTATATATAATATATATATATTATATATACCAATTATATATACACACATAAAATATAGTATACACATTATAATATACAATTATATATATACATACACAATATATATATTACAATTACTATATATATATATATATACTATATATGATATACAATATAATATACATATATATACAATATCAATATA
>NW_020871165.1:17500-20000 GCF_003789085.1 Penaeus vannamei
AAGTTGAAAAGGGAAGGAGGGGAGCACTACTCGTAAGTGGATAACACACAAAGAGGCGGGGATGGAAACAGAGGAGGGTTCACATACCTGACTGGCCAAGCTGGTTAACGAGAGGAGGTGCCACATGCCTGAGGGGGGGCGGGGCTTACGTAAAAAGGACGTGCCACAGACGGAGCTGGGTGGACTTCCTCTCCGCGTATGGGAGGAGCTTGTGGCAAGAGGAGAGACCACTTACACAGAAGGGAAAATGGAGCACTGGGGAGGAGGGACGACCACATACCCAGCCGGGGCAAGGAAAGCTGGATCCGCACACGCTCCGGACAGGGTAGGGCAGGAGAGGGCCACAGTTTCAGGGTGGGCACATGGCATGGGGAGGAGGGGCGGGACCACATACCTGGGTGGGCGGGGCTGGTGCACGAGGGGCAGGAAAGAACCATCATCTTGATCATCTCCTTGTGTTCCTCTCCGCTGCTCCCCATGAGGAGGGTTCTAGGGACGCTAGACATTGTGGCGTGCTGGAGGTGATGCTAGAGCACTGCTGCAGAAGGTTCTCTAGGTGAGGTGGTAGCTCTAGGTGAGGTGGTGCTGCTCTAAGTGAGTGGGCATCCAGGGCAGGGCGGTGCGTCACATGGCGTGCGAGCTTGCGTGCGTCAAAACGGCTCAGAGCGCTACATGGCGGCGACGCCCGCAGCTAAACTACACGGAGCTCGCGAGAGAAAACACTGTCCACCATTACATACTCTGAGACACCTGCTTCCCTACAAGAGATTCGACTGATATCAACTATGACACGAAAGATAATATCAACCATTCACGAGCCTTTCTGGTGCATTTCTAACACTCAAAGCACACGCGCGAGAGGTCGAGGAGCCCAACCTTCGGCGCCAGCGAAGTAGAGCCAAGCGTTGTCGGCCAGAGTGGTCGTCGACTCGCTTTTCGTTTGCATTCTCATCGCTCTCTGTTTTCTCAGGTCTCCCTTTGTCCTTCCTCGTTCTCTGAGGTTTCTACACGGTGGCAATTTCACTTACTAAAAACCTGTAGTACCAGACACATTTTTAACGAGTGTTAAGGCGAGTAAGGTTTAGTGTGTACAATTGTATGTCTATATCTACATATATAAGTATTTATATGCAAAAGTATAAACGTGTATATATTTTACTACGTGCGCGCGCACATGTATGTATGTATGTATGCGTGTGTGTGTGTGTGTGTGTGTGTGTGTGTGTGTGTGTGTGTGTGTGTGTGTGTGTGTGTGTGTGTGTGTGTGTGTGTGTGTGTGTGTGTGTGTGTGTGTGTGTGTGTGCGCGCGCGCGCTTGTGCATGCGCGTGTGCGTGTGTGCTCCTTCTTCCGTGCTGCAGCCCATACGTTTCCCGGCGCGGGTCTTTCGGCCGCCCGACAGAATAAGGGCAGCGGGAGGAGGGAAAAGGCCCACGAAGAAAAGACCGCCTCCACGTAGGAGGGAAACAGAGGGGGCCACGGGGCTGTGCTCCTTGGTTCAAAAGATGCAGCAGCGTACGGGCGTATTGATCCCGCGTGCTTTGAGCCTACTCCGCCCAGCCTCCACCCTCAGCCACGTTAATCTCGCCTGGCTTTTATCTATGCCCACGCGGTGCCCGAACAACAATCTTCCCTTGACAGTACGATAATATCACCCATTTCCCCTCTTCCACTCTCCCGTCTCGAGTCTCTTTTCCTCCACTTTCCCTCTTCCCATATCTCCCCCCACAAAAAAAAAGAAAAGAAGAAAAAAACATCTAACCCCTAAACAGTCCCTTTTGACCAGCTACACTCCCTCCCCTAAATGCAGCTTTCCCCCAACACCTCTTTATTCCAGAAATACCCCCCCCCCCTCCGTTCTCCCTCCCCTCGCATACTCTTCCCCGTATCCTACAGACAGAAACCTCCTTCCTACGGTCACTCGATAAAGAACCCATACAAACAAACAAACAAAAATAACCAACACCACCCACCCAACAAACAAACAAACAAACAAAAATCACGCAACCCCTTGACCAGACCAACGAGAGCAATCACGATCCACGGGGTAATAATGAGGGCAATACGGATGGGTGGTAGGAGGGGGTGGGCAGAGGGGTGGGGGTCCTGCCTGAATGAGAGAGAGAGAGAGACCAGATCAATGCAAGGATCCGCCTTCGGTCCTCTTCGCGCCCGAGACCCATCGCCGATCGGCAAGGGGACGAGAGAGAGAGAGAGAGAGAGAGAGAGAGAGAGAGAGAGAGAGAGAGAGAGAGAGAGAGAGAGAGAGAGAGAGAGAGAGAGAGAGAGAGAGAGAGAGAGAGAGAGAGAGAGAGAGAGAGAGAGAGAGGAGAGAGAGAGAGAGAGAGAGAGAGAGAGAGAGAGAGAGAGAGAGAGAGAGAGACAGACAGAGAAGAGACAGAGAGAGAGAGAGAGAAGAGAGAGAGACAGAGAGAGAGAGAGAGAGAGAGAGAGAGAGAGAGAGAGAGAGAGAGAGAGAGAGAGAGAGAGAGAGAGAGAGAG
>NW_020871165.1:24340-26840 GCF_003789085.1 Penaeus vannamei
TGTGTGTGTGTGTGTTGTGTGTGTATATATATATATATATATTTATATTTATATATATATATGTTTATATACATAATATATGTTTATATACAAATATATATATCAATATATACATACACATACATATACAACACATACAAACGAGTGTGCGTGCGTGTGCGTGTGTACGTGTTTCTTACACGTTGGTGTCTGGAGGGATCTGCGCCCACCGCCCGACAGCACCTTCCCGACGGGCGCAGCGCCTCCGATTCCCCTCCGAAGCGAGGCGGCCGCCGGCGCCCCGAGGCGGGAGCGAAGGCATGCGGACACCACAGTACAGACACCTGTTGTGGCCCGACCTGTGCTTCACACGCCGCTGCCTCCATTACTTAACCCCGAACACCACGTTTACGTAATCGAAGCTAAGCGCGAAGGCCGCGACAGCGACTTGGCACGAGGACGCCATGGCCTGCGGCGGAGGGACGCACGCACTCCGACCAGGACTCCGGTCGTGCAGTCCAGTCCGACCCCGCCGGGACGGACTCCGCCTTGGCGCCGGCCCCTCGAACCGCCCCGCAGCCGTCCTCCTTCGCTGGAGGAGGAGGGCGCCGAGGACTGACCCGGCAGCTCCGTCCCTCGCGCCCGCATTTGCAGTCCGTGCCCGTCGCCCAAGGACCTGGGGCGCGGAGCCTCCGACAACTCCGTTCGGCCGAGCGGAGTGCGGACGAGGCTGCATCCGGCGCATGCACGCAGCGGGACGACTCAAGCAAAGGCAGAGGACGATCTGCCGAGGACGAGCCGGCCCTTCGCTGCACCTCGGCCAACGCCTCGAGAGACGAAAGGGAAAATGTTGGAAAAAAAGGGGGGGGGGTGAAGGGGAGACGGATTGCAAAAAAGGGAAGGGGGGGGGGGGGCACATGAGCAGACGCTCCTGCAAGTGGGCGCAAAGGGAAGGTCTAACCAGGCAGCAGCGGGAAGCTATGCATGCTGGGCGGCGAGGCAGGCCAGGCACCGGGTTGCAGCTCAGGGGAAGGCCGCGCGAGGCATCGATTCCTCCCACGCTTCCCCCCCCCCCCTCCCTCCCTCCCTCTCCCTCCCCTCCCCTCCCTTCCTTCCTTTCCCTATTTCCCCTCACGTAGCACTCCCTTCCATCCCCTCTCTTCCCCTCCTTTGACTCCGTCTCACCTCATTTTTCTTCCCTCCACATCAAATCACACCAGCCCGAGTCACGTCCCACTTTCCTCGCCATCCTTCACTGCCTCGCTCCTTCCACTCCCTCCTATCTATCCGCCCGTATCCCTCCCCCTATCCCTCATCCCCCCGCCCCATGCCTACCCTTCGCTCTCTCGCTCTTGCTCTCTCTCTTTTTGTCTGTCGCTGTGTAGAGGTGTGTGTGAGTGCGCGTGCGTGTGTGTGTGTGGTGCGACTCTTTCACCCTTCTTAGTCTCGCTGTGGCTGCCTCTCTCTCTCATTCTTGTTCTCACTCTTGCTCCCGCTCTAGCTCTTGCCCATTGATCTCCCCATTCACTTCATATCATTCCATTCCATTCCATCTCTCTCTCTCTCTCTCTCTCTCTCTCTCTCTCTCTCTCTCTCTCTCTCTCTCTCTCTCTCTCTCTCTCTCTCTCTCTCACTCTCTCTCCTCTCTCTCTCTTCACTCTCTCCTCTCTCTCTCCTCTCTCACTCTCTCACTCTCTCACTCTCTCACTCTCTCACTCTCTCACTCTCTCCGTCTACTCACTCACTACTCCTACTCCTCACTCACTCACTCACTCACTCACTCACTTACTACTTTATATACATAATATATGTACTGTATATGTATGTTGTGTATGTATACATCTATATATATAATATATATATTATATATATTTATATATATATATATATATATGTGTGTGTTGTGTGTGTGTTGTGTGTTGTTTGTGTGTTGTGTGTGTGTCTAATACATACATATATATGTGTGTGTGTGTGTGTGTTGTGTGTGTGTGTGTGTGGGTGTGTGTGTTGTGTGTGTGTGTGTGTGTGGTATGTATATTTTATATGTATATATGTGGTATATATATGTATATGGTATATAATGTGTTATATGTGTATATTATGTATGTTTATATATATGTATGGTATATATGTTATATGTATATAGTATATATATTATATATATATTATATATAATATGTATATAACATACACATAAATGTACATACTATAAATAATACAACATATATACATAAAATTAAACCAGCCCACAATGAGAAGCGTGACGTTTCGATCTCTTCACGAGTTCCTTTTCAGACAAACAAAAAACCAAAAAACAAAATGTTCATTTCGGTTTTTTGTTTTATAATTTTCATACATACATACTCATTCATTTTATATGCATCTTATTACATTACTACATACTACTGTATATATACTATATATATATATATATTATATATTATATACAGATTAAATATATATAACTATATACATATACATTTTAACTACACATACACAATGTAATATATATATCACATAT
>NW_020871165.1:31840-34760 GCF_003789085.1 Penaeus vannamei
GAGAGAGCGAGAGAGAGAGAGAGAGAGAGGGGGGGAGAGGAGAGGGAGAGGGAGAGGGAGAGGGAGAGGGAGAGGGAGAGAGGAGAGAGAGAGAGAGAGAGAGAGAGAGAGAGAGAGAGAGAGAGAGAGAGAGAGAGAGAGAGAAGAGAGAGAGAGAGAGAGAGAGAGAGAGAGAGATGGACGAGAGAAAGAAGAAAAAAGAAGACAAACAAAAACGCTCCGCCCACGGGCTGTCAAAAGGGCGGAACCACGATCAACATCTGACTGAGGACCAGACGCCAGCCGCCCACGCGCTATGCAATTAACAGCCGAGCTTTGCAACGAACAATCCCATAACCCGCCTTCTTATCGTCTCCTCCATGCAATAACCCCTCCCCCCCCCCCAAAAAAAAGAGCGCGTCCAGACTACGCTGACCTCGTGACATTCAGAACTAAGGTCAAGGCTCGGAGAAAGGTCCAGCGTGCCATCCTAATGCCGGGAGGAACTATGCGGACCCAACATGGCCGCTGCCTGCAATACGCTAATCTCGCCCCCGTTAAGGACCCTTTTTTGGGGGTGGGGGAGGGGGTGGAGGGGCAGGGAGGTGGGTCTTCCTTTAATATTTTCATACAGTGTATTGAGGAGACGCTCTCTCTCTCTCTCTCTCTCTCTCTCTCTCTCTCTCTCTCTCTCTCTCTCTCTCTCTCTCTCTCTCTCTCTCTCTCTCTCTCTCTCTCTCTCTTCTTTCTTTTTTAAGAATCGCTCTTTAGTCTTCACCCTCTTTATTCCCGCCAGACGAAGACCCCCAAAACGAGCCTCCGATAACTGACCCACATTTTCAGAATTTGACCGAAAAAACGTAATCATTTCTAGCGCTTATTTTTGAGACGTAATGAAAGGCCGCAGAAGAGGAGACTCGTCTGCTTTCACTCCAAAAAGGTCGTAGTTGGCATCTTTCCTTTCCCCTTTTTCCGATTTCGAGTCTACATCCACGCAAAAGCTATTCAAATCCGTATAATTCCGTAGTGTAATAAAATACATTTCCATAACATTTTTTTATGAGAAAAATACACAAAAAATAGAGTGTAAGAGACACATCCTGGTCATTGTCTTCTTGAATGTAATGAAACTAGTCCCATTTTCACAGGGCAAAAATAAGCTGAGCAAAGGCTGGGTTCCGCCACAATAAAGTAAAAAAAAAACGCGTTTAAAATAAACATAATGCAAATAAAATCAACATAATGCACAAGGCGTGATCGTTTTCATGGAGATTTAATCGAATCTATCTGTCCCCTTCGCATTATAAATCAATCTGTGTTATATGAAACAAGCCGATGAGAAAATCTACTTAACCCTGTATATTTCTCTTATTTCATTTCCTTGCCATTTCTCAGACTGGTCTCCAACAAGCCAAATTTTGCATTTTCGGTCATTTTGGACGGCGAGGTTCCCCGTGCTGTGGGTGGAGTCCATGCGTGAACCTCAGGCAGAGAAAAATCCCGGAGAACTTCCTTTAGAATTCGGTTACCGTTCGCCAAATAATTCAGGTTATGACAATGAAGCAAAAAAAAAAAAAAAGGAAGTGAAGGCTGTATCTCTTGACGGTGAATGCCGGAGGCGTGAGGTGAGGGTGAACACAGAGGAGGCAATGTTCATGGGAGGGTGAACATCGTGAAAGAACGTGCGGTGATGAAGCAACACGGGACAACGTATCAGCAGTTGCATCACGGAATCCAAAACGTTTTTATTTGGTAGAGATTTACGCAACCCGTTTCCGCCATCTCGCCAAAGACCTTGCGTGGTTGAAACTTCGCTGAACAAACACTGACTCAACCACAGCACACGTGATTAAAGGGTTCGTTCCTGCAACACCAGCTGACACCAACAGACTGTACCAAAGGCGAATCGACACTCTTTAAATATTGTTCAGTACCCTTTCCAGCCTAACAATCAAATCCGCGAAATATTCACATTCCATTTAAATAGGTCTACATACGTGTATGCCATTTAATCCAAGACAGTCCAGAAAGACTTGAACCCAAAAGAACATGATTGCAACACCAAATGCCTAGCATTTCGGATGCTTTAGACACAATCCCTTAGCCACGTTGACACGAGTCGCCTCGGTTATGCCAACACGACACCAAGTTCCCGACGACTGCAAGGAGGTCGGAGTCAGGCCAAGGGATCCTTCGCAACACCAAGAGCCCGTGGGATTGGCCGCCCAGCATTGCCTCGCGCGCTGGGAACCAAGAAACTGCGAGGAGGAACCCCACGGAAGGACCCGGCGGACTCGGCATTTGATAAGCGTTATCTCACAACCTGCCCTCATTTATGAACGGGTGAGACCCTTAACTCTCCAGAGTTAAGGGTCTTGCTTGCAAGCGAGTTTCAGCCATACGACAAACATCTCGAATATAAACGAACTTGTTGATAAAGCAAACCTTCTCGCATTTACTGTTCACCAAACAAACATATATTCAAATAACACATGCTTGGAGGATTAAGGGTTCTCTTTCGCCCAATATCTTACGTCGAACAATTAAAAAACAACCGAAATCCAACCGCAGCCATCTCGACATGAACAGTTGCATCCTATCTCTGTGATTTAATATTTCGTGTTTTTTGTGTAATACTCTTTTTTTGGAGGGGGAATCTCAGTGCAGATTACCAGCTGTGTCGGCCGGGCTGATCGTTAATGCAAAGTGTGCTCCGTTTCAGCGCAGGATCGAAGGAGTAAAAATGCACAAAAAGGGAAAAGGGCAAAATGGCAAGAAGAGATGAAGAGAAACGAAGGAAAGGGGTAGGAGAGGGGAGATGGAGAAAAGGGGGACAAGGGCTGGAGAGGAATGGTTGGGGGAGAAGGGGAAGGAAACGAGAGGGAGAAAGTGGAGGTAAAATTTATAGAAAGCGAGAGACAGAACGAATAAAAAGAAAGAG
>NW_020871165.1:46420-53920 GCF_003789085.1 Penaeus vannamei
AAAATACAGCAAACACTAACTGTGACCCCCCCCCCAAAAAAAAAAAAAAAAGCGTAGACTAACATACCCAAATGATCATCAAAAAATAAATGAGTAATAAAATAATAATAATAAAATGAAATAGAAAGAATAAATAAAGTTCAAACGTCATAAATCGGAGGGCGAGAGTCCTTGGGCCCGGCTTGTGATCTCCCCGCACGGCCGGTCAGGATGTTCAAGAGATGACAGAGCAACAAAACAGCGCTGTCCTGCAACCGCCTCCGCCTCATCCACTTCTTTTTGTACCCGCCTGACCACATCCACCCGGATCAGATCAACGCGCCGGCAAATGACAACATCAATGACATCAGAAATGAAAGGATGGAAGGAGCTCAACACAATGATATGTGGGTTGCTGGCCATACTTACAGGGCGGGTTCCTGCATTCGAATGAACCGAGACACCCTGATGGTTCCAGAGCCTGAGGCGTCGCGGCTGAGAGCGTGTGGGCTGGAGGTTGGGGGGGGGGGGATGCCATGGTTGATCTTGGCGCTTGATATATTTCTTGTGATACCGAGAGACGCTTTTATTAAATATTGGTTTGTTGTTCTATATATATATATATATATATATATATATATATATATATATATATATATATATATATATATATATATATATATAAATATTTTATAGAATATTTTGATATCGTTGATTTTTCAAAAGTGACATATTCCTTCTTTGTGTCTTTTGTGGCCTCAAGTTCCCCGAAGAAGCCATAACCTTCAATAACATTTCAATGAGGTGCGTAACCAAAGATTATGTCTAGACGCCGTATAATCACAGTAATTGAAAACACCGGCATAATCCCGTAGTGTGCTGTTGTTAGAATGGCTTAGCAAATGTTTGGTTGTATTACGCCGGAGCGGAGACACAGCTCAATGCCGTTATTAGGATAATCGTAGTCAAAAGTCCTGGATAAAAGTTGTAAAAAAACAAAACACGCATTTTATCCGGTAGAAGATGGTCGGGAAACAATTACCTGTTGTTTTTTTCTCTCTTTTTCTTTTTTCTTCTCTTTATTTCCTTAGTCTTTCTCTCTCATATGCCTTGGGGACAATCCAGCAGATTAAAGACATGTCAAAGAGACATTGTCCAGAAAGACATGATGGGCTTCATAGGCCAACAGCTCGCATACCTGAAATGCTTATGGCAGCCCACTGTATCTGTTTAATGATAACAATAAAATGCTTGGAATAAAATATACAATGATTGTAAGAACATTGATCATAAAGAATATAGTCGTAATGATACTTATCACGATAATTGTGATTATTATGATAAAAGAAATCAGTATGTTCATAAATAAGAATTAATGATAAAAAACAATGGCGATAATGATAATAATCTTGATGATACTAATAATAATCATAGTATCTATAATAAAGATAATAATAAAAAAATAATAGTAATCATAACAAAAGTACTACTACTAATAATAATGATAATAATGATAATAATAGATAATAAAAATACTGCTACCACCACTAAAATTGGTAATAAGAATAATAATGATAGTAATAATACCGATAACAACATCAAAAGACAACAACAATAATGACCCCCCAAAAAATGAAAATTATAATAATAACAACAAATATAGTAACGCTAATAGTACCAAAAATGAACATGATGATGATAGTAATAATAAACATAATCATAATCATAATCATAATAATAATAATAATAATAATAATAATGATAATAATGATAACAATGATGGTTATGATAATAAAATTGATGATAATGATAAAGAATAATAATGAAAAACAACAGTAATCATAATAATGATAACAATAACAATAGTAATAATAATAATGATAGTAATAATAATAATGACAATAAATATAATAATAATAATAATGGTAATGATAATAGTAGTGAGAAAAATAATAACAATAATAATAACAATGATATTAATATTGAAAATGATATGGTACAAATAATAATAATTACGACAACAAAAGCAAAAGCAATATTGGTGATAATATTATAATATTAAGAACAACGAAATGGAGAATAATTATAATGATAGGTATAATAATAACATTAATAATCATAATGATAATGATCAAAATAATAATACTGATAGTAACAATGACAATTATAATGATAATAATAAAAATCATAGGGATAATAAAAATGTTGATAAAGGTACTGATAATGCTAATAAAAATCATAATAATAATAATATTAATGACCATGGTGATGATAATAACAATAGTAATAATAATAATAAAAATAATGATAATTATAAAAATAACTATAATAATAACAATAATCATAATGATAATAATAATAATAATAATAATAATAATAATAATAATAATAATAATAATAATAATAATAATAATAATAATAATAATAATAACAATAATAATAATAATAATAACAATAAACAGATGGCATAGCTCAGTGGTAGAGCGCTGGCTTTGCAATCGCATTGTACTGGGTTAATAATAATAATGATAATAATAATAATAATAATAATAGAAATAATAATAATGATAATAATAACAACAACAATAACAAAACAACAACAACAACAACAACAACAACAACAACAATAATAATATAATGATAATGATATAATTATCAAGAACAACAACAACACTAACAATAAAAATAGTAATGATAACCATAACAATAATAATAATAGCAACAATGGCAAGATAATAACAATCAGAACATTAGCACTAGGAATAATAATTATCAATAAAAATATATAAAATGCTTGAAATCAAGAACAGCGGAACATATCTAAGAACAGTGATAAGATTACTTGCATTGTAAATGACAAGCTGAATAATAATAGAAAAATGAAAACTAGTACCAAATCGATAACATAAATTTTAGGGGTCATTGTAATGGTCATCAAAAATATTTTCAGTAGTTTATCCCCAGTTTCACCATTATTCTCTCTCTCTCTTCTCTCTCTCTCTCTCTCTCTCTCTCTCTCTCTCTCTCTCTCTCTCTCCTCTCTATATATATATATATATATATATATATATATATATATATATGTATATATAACTTTTTCTCAAACTGAACAAAACGCACTTTTTTCCTAATTTTCATGACATCTGGTAGACAATCAAATTCTGTATATAAAGTTACAGGAAAAGAGATAATAAAAGCAGGAGAAAACTCGTAGGCAAGGTTCTGATGACGAAAAGAGGATCTCATTTCTTGGTGAAGTTCCATCGGTTCCTTCATAGTGCATGTTGCTGATGGATCTGCACTATTCTGCAAGGGCCGGTAGTGAATCTGGTACATGGAAGATCTGCAGCAAGTGGATTGTAGTGCATGAAATGTTTCTATTCCTCTCTCTCTCTCTCTCTCTCTCTCTCTCTCTCTCTCTCTCTCTCTCTCTCTCTCTATATATATATATATATATATATATATTATATATATATATATATATATATATATATATATATATATATATATATATATATATATATATATATATATATATATATATATATATATATTATATATGTATATAATATATATATATATATATATATATTATATATATATATATATATATATATATATATATATATATATTTATATATATATAGATAATAGTAGATAGATATAGATATAGATATATAGATATAGATATAGATATAATATATATATATATATATATATATATATATATACATATATGTATGTGTGTGTTGTGTGTGTATGTGTGTGTGTGTGTGTGTGTGTGTGTGTGTGTGTGTGTGTGCGTGTGTGTGTTGTGTGTGTGTGTGTGTGTGTGTGTGTGTGTGTGTGTGTGTGTGTGTGTGTGTGTGTGTGTGTGTCTGTGTTTGTGTATGTTTGTGTTTGTGTTTGTATGTGTGTGTTTGTGTTTGTATGTGTGTGTGTTTCTGCTACTTTTTTAATGCACCCAGCCTATATTTTTGAGTCTCAGAAGGAAGCTTGTCTAGAACTGAAAGCTTTACTGTTCTTTAATGAATAGTCAAAACGTATTTATACTTGCTTCCCCTGAAGGAGGTGTTCTTAGTCTCAGCCTGTTTGACACCCTTGAACGCCACTTATTAGGCTGGCACTTATACCAAAAGCGTTATGCTAATAATAACTAATAAGATATTTTGAAGGGTTCGCCAAAAGAAGAGAAAATTAAAGTTTTACAAAGATACTGTGCTGCAGGCTTTGATGTTTCCTTCTTACTTATTCTATTACTACTAAAGATCGAAGTGTTCATTACGACCATAGCTGTAATGAACATTGCTGAGCTACTTAGAAAATAATAGCAAAAGTACGTATTGGTAGTTCTGGCATTTATCTTCTGCCACGTCAGTCATCGCGGCAGCTCTTATTTTATTATATTTCGTCTTTCTATTCATTCTAAACAATGGAGAAAACAAGATCAGTATAATCAAAATTATTAGACGGTTAGACTGACGTTTTTTGCATAACTTACGAGGGATCAAATCATGAAACACAGTCCTGATTTAGCTGTTGGAACAGCATTTTGCAGCATAAAATTATTAGCGGAACGCGTTCCCTACATCATTTTTATTAATCCGATACTTCCACCTCATAAAAGTCTAAATAATATATAACCGCCATTTATTTGGCTTAAACAGTCAGTTATCCTCACCGAAGCGATTCATTAAAGACTATAGCGGAGAAAAAAGCTTGAGATTAGAACTTCGTCTCTGCCAAAGATGCGTCTATAAATTATTACAGAAGCCACTAGCGGATGGCATCTCAAAATTTACTCTAGAATTATATGCAATATACTTAACATGCAAATTGCAATATCTTTGACCACCAAGGCATGACTTAAGCACATGACCTGGTTATCAGTGGGCCATCCTGCTCTGACAGCACACCAGGCCAGAGCTGTGGTAACTCAGCCGACGCAGCAGATAGAAGAAGAACACAGCAGGTCACCGCTGCGAGAACCACCTGCCGGAATGTCGATCTCGGATCCGACGAAGGTGTGCGCACGGGGGATGACTGGATATTAATGCCGAGTGTGAGCTCTGAAATGATAATCGTATGCTAATCAAGGCGCCCGAATCTGTTGCACAAGAGAATTCATTAGTACCCCATAATTTAGAGAGGCTCTTATAATTGCATACACAGACATTGATGTGATTATCATCAAACAGTGGGTGGGCCAACATGACTCCCTCGCCCTGCATGGCAAGACGCGCATATATGTACTAAACCTCCTCCGGAAACATTTTACGAGAGCACGTTATGCCGATACAGGAATACATTAGCGCTGGGTAATCCTTCTTGACAGTCGTAAATATACACCAAAATGGCGTCGGGTAAAATTTGTATACGCAAGATGAGTGCTAAGTAACCTTCGCTCACAATGTCCTTTGTTTTCCGCGACAGTGTGGGCTTCCTTCTTAATGAACATTTATTATGGATATTACACGACCATTAGAGAAGAAGACTACAAGCAAATTGCCACATTAAAATTCTCACTCTCACTTTATGATTTCATATAATGCATAGTCAGATCATTTGCATAAAGGGGACTGGTCTCACTAGCCTTTGTTATGCACCCAAACCGCAAAGCAGCGAGAGGTTTCAGCACCTCGGTTATCCGAAGTCCCTCTATCAACCCACCCCATCTAACTGGACGTCAAGACAAATCCGAGTCCTTCTAACATCATATTCTCGACAACTCATCTGAATAATCTCGCATGAAAGGTGAATTAAGGACAGCTGCCGAGGTGCTGCGTACGGGGGTGCGGGTCGCACTGCAATATTCGGGGGATGCTGTTGTTTACGTTGGAGCCAGAACAATAGGCGAGGCGGTTGAGGAACAGGAGCGACATTAGAGGCGCTGTCATTTATTTCCTCAAACAAATTAGCATCTTTACTGCCCACCAATTACCTAATTAACTCCATTATTGTAACTGAGTGTACGTGACTCATAACTTTGTTTACGAGCACCCTAATGGTCGCTGATTACTTACTCCAGGACCTCAGAAGAATACGTAATGGCTCCTAGAAGAAATAAACTTCAATTTATTGGAATCCAATATGTATTAAGTACTATGCAGAAACGATATATTTTACTTATTTCAAGGAAGGTCTGTGGCAGCGTATACTTATTTGACAGTTAAAGATTCATAAAACAATGGAACTTGCAAGCCGACTGTCAGGTTTGGTGGCCATCTTGAGGAGTGTATGGAGACCTCAGAGAGTCAAAGGGTTAAGCCACTGGCCAGTTGGATGGAGAATAGATATTTTACGGCGAGAGATTATATATTTGTCTTTTTTTATGCAATTAAACTCAAGTCCATCTCCAGAAACGACGAGATGTTTATATTGTTAACAAGCCTTTTTTTCTCCTGTTTTTGCTAGATTCTAATTTTGCAATTAGCATAAATCTCTTGACCCAGGCTTTTTTCCAGGCACTTTTAAGATTACAAAAGCAAGATGCAGTTTTATCGTGAATTACTCTTGGAATAGTATAGTTCCGATGAAGGTATAAAATTTTAGTGTGAGCATAATCAACTGTTAAATTACCCTTAAATCTTGAGGAAAATTAAGAATAAATATTGAGGAAGAGAAGGAAATTACAATTGTTATAATGAATGATACAACGGTAATACTGATAACGATCGTAAGAAAATGAAAACAAAGGCAATAAAGATATCATCATAATATGAATAATGAATTATAGTAACGGTCACGGTGATTACGATGTGAATAGATATGAATAAGGAAATCTATGGTAATAACAAAAACAAAATGTATGACAAAAATAATAATAAAAACCTAAATAACAACAAAAGCAATAATAATAACAATAACAAAAATAAAATGATAACGAGAAATGGCAATTACTGTTATTATAATCGTCTTTATTATTTTTACTGAGATCATTATTAATACTATTTACATCAATATTATCATAATCATCATCATCACTATTATACATATTATGAATTTAATTGTTATTGTTCTCATTATCGTTACCCTCTTTATTATTATTATTATTGCAATGGTTTGTATTACTATTCTCCTTCCTATTATTACGATCTGTATTAACATTATGAAAATAGAGATAATTATGATAATAATCAGAATGATAATAGCAATGATAATGATGATCACAATAATCATAAAAAAATATCCATGCTATTTCTACTAATAATGAAAATATTAATGATTATGAAAATATAAATAGTATTACTGCTAATATTACTAATAAGGATTAAATTAGTTATGGCAATAATGATTAAGGTAATTATGACAATAATAATAATGATAATATTAATGAGAGGCATAATAGTAATAATTATAGTAATTTATAAGTAAATATAATGACAATTATGTAATAATAATGATGATAATGATAATCCTAATGATAATCACAGTAATGATAAAAAATTATAACGATGATAATGATGGTAATATTAATAACAATGATGATGATGATGACGGCGACGACGATGATAATAATAA
>NW_020871167.1:0-5000 GCF_003789085.1 Penaeus vannamei
GACCTCAAAAAGTGCATTGGGAATCACTAGAAGATCCTGAGACTAAGAGGAATTCCAACAAGGATTATTGGACTAATAGCAAGTCTGTATACCGGCACTGAAAATGCTGTAAAGTGTAGTGGAGGCCTGTCGAGCTTCTTTCCTGTTAGTTCAGGAGTGAGGTAAGGCTGTGTCCTTGCGCCAACACTTTTCAGTAATTGCATCGACTGGATACTGGGCAGAGCTACTGTTCAAAGTCATTGTGGAGCAACTCTGGGCAATATCAAGGTTACAGACCTTGTCTTTGCTGATGATGTTGCTATTCTATCTGAGTCTTTGGAAACCTTAGTGGTGGCTCTGGATGCATTTAGTAATAAAGCGAAACCCTTGGGTCTAGAGGTCTCCTGGACCAAGACCAAGATCCAGGACTTTGGGGACTTGCTAGGAGAACCTGTCCAGTCGGTACATGCTTGTGGTGAGGACATTGAAGTCACGGAGAGCTTTACATACCTTGGTAGCGTAGTTCATAACTCTGGGCTGTCACACCAGGAAGTCAGCAGACGGATTGGCCTAGCAGTAGGGGTCATGACCTCTCTCTACCAGAGTATTTAGAGATATCGGTACCTGTGCAGAAGAACCAAGTTACGGGTTTTCAAGGCCCTGATAATGCCAGTTTTGCCATACGGTAGTGAAACCTGGACATTATCTTGTGCCTTAGAGCCTCGACTTGATGCCTTCTGTAATAGGTCCTTGATCATGGGGTACAGTTGGCGGGACCACGTGTCCAACCAACGGCTGCACCATGAGACTGGCACAGGACCTGTTACCTGCACAATCCGTGATCGCCAACTCAGGCTGTACAGCCACCTGGCTCGTTTCCCACAGGATGATCCTGCCCATCAGGTTGTCTCTGCAAGAGACCCTGGGTGGAGGAGGCCTGTGGGACGACCTAGGAGATCGTGGCTTGGGCAGATCGATCAAACCTGTCGTGAGGAGCTTGAGGTGGGCCAAATCCCTGCCTGGCGGCAGGGTGAATGCGGCTATGCACCCCCGCCGGCGTTAGCCCCCTAACGATGAATGATAATAATATATTTATTATCGACATACCATTATAGAAGTTAGGGCTTATGCATGGGTAAAAAAGATTGCTTTTTGCTGTAGCATGAGACAATTATGACATGTATGACTTCATGTAATCAGTGTTCTATTACATTTAATTTTTAAAGGTAAATTCAAATTTGCTCTTTAATGGCCCACGTTCAGTAAAATAAAGAAATATTCAATGATAATTACAATCTAATGGCCCAAGTTCAGTAAAATAAAGAAATATTCAATGATAATGACAATTTAATGGCCCACGTTCAGTGAAATAAAGAAATGTTCAGTGATAATGACAATATCACCAGTCTAACTAATGATACAGCACAAGATGGAGAAAAAAAAAAAGACTTTACAAGAAACCAGCAGGATATAATTATTAATTTGTTCATAAAATAATCTTATTATTTTTCTATAATAGTCTTAAAATAAAATAATGTTAGTTGTACTTACATAAAATTGTCATGATGAAAACCATATAAATTATCTATCGTGATGTCTCGCAGCACTTTTATTTAAATTGTTCAATCTGTTCATATGCTTATATACATACACACACACACACTCATATGCATACATACATAATGTATATACACAGTGCACGTCAGAAATCTTGGCGTGAGTCTTCTGACGTTTTACGGAAATGCCCCTCTAATATCATGCAAATCGACCTATAATCTTGACGCCCCGTCAGCTGATAGATTACTCATCTAACTCCACATTGGCTGTTTCAGATATTACTCGATTACCTCTGGGCAGTGACAGTGAGCAGAATTGCTGCGTGCTTTTTTCGTGAATAGCCTAGCATTTTGTCTGAGTTCTGTTGCTGTTTTTGGTCAGTGTGTCTTGATGGTTGCCTCAAGCTTGGGGATTGATGAGGTATCATGCTCACGTAATTTGTTTTTCACTAGTGCCTACAAGTTTTCAATAAGATTTAAAGCTTTGCATTATGGCAAGGTGCACCATCCTGCATAAACACTGCTCAAAGCAATCTTCCAAATTGTCACTCAGTAGCTCCATTTATCTGTTTGCATTCATCAATACATTCCTTGGTACTATTACCAATGTCCCCACATAGTGGTAACCATAGGCACATCACACCATCATCTGGATATTTCAGTCCCTTGGATGAATCTCGGGTCACACGGATCACTTTCATATGGCGATAAACTTTGCCATCTCTGTTTCCAGTTACATTCATCATCGCTCCATAAAAAGCGTTTCCCCTTGTCCTCGTCCCCCTGAAGATATTTCTTGCAAAAAGCAACCATATTTTGCCTCTGCTTAAGAGTAAAAATCGGTTTCTTGCGAGCAGTGCGGTGTGAAAATTTCAAGTCATTGTAAATTAGTCGCTATATGGTCTCACAGACACACCAGCCAGTAACACAGGGTTCCTTTCTTTTAATTTTGGTGCTGTTATTCGTGGCTGACTATCCACCTGCCTCCTGAGCACATTTAATGTTTACATGCTTTCTGTGGCCTCCCTGGCTGCTTTTTTCTGCAGCGGCGGGTCAGTGTCTCCACAGTCATGAAATTTTGTTGTCCACCTCTGGACACTTGTTTTTGATATTTCTCTATTGGACTTTCCCGCCTTACAGAATGCTGTAATAGCAGCAATCTGATCACTTTTCAGATGTTTAGCTCCACCCATCACAACACACTGGCCAAAAACAGCAACAGAACTCAGGCAAACGCTAGGCTACTCACGAAAAAAACACGTAGCAATTTTGCTCAATTCTGCTGTCACTGCCCAGAGGTTACTGAGTGATATCTGAATATAACAATGTGGAGTTAGATGAGTAATCTATCAGCTGACAGGGTGTCAAGATTATAGGTCGATTTGCTTGATATTAGAGGGACATTACCGAAAAACGTCAAAATTTCTGATGTTCACTGTATATATGTATATATGTATATATATGAGAAAACTGTCAGTCGTTTGTAAAACATCGTTCGTTTAAGCTCTTCAGTTCATTTCATATTCAGAAATACCTTTAAATGTATAGCCGTCTTAGGTAGATAAACAGAAGTACCAACGCGTTGGATTATCTGCAATACATACCATACATGATCTGTTCATTGTCCGGCAACGCGTTGGCAGGTATGACGTCATGGCATAGTCAACCCTTCCCATCATTGTCTAATCCCTTCATGTTTTATTACCCTCGGATCAAGAGCGGCGATAATTGAGATATTTCTAAATGAAATGTTTGTGATACAGTAGGGAATAGAGATGATAAAGAAAATCCAAGATCATACCATAAGAGATTAATTTATAAAAGATTTTTAGTACTTTTCCTGCTAAACCATATAAAATACGCTGTGGATATTGTTCCGACACCGGATTTTACAATAGTTTGGCTATTCGTCCGGCTAATCGTGCTTGCGCACAGTCAATAATTCTGTCTTGGTCATTTCACGCAATATTCATAGTCGGATCGAGACTCTGCTGGGATATTTTTCCGGCGTTTTTTGTCGGAAGCCTGCACTGGAGAGCTATTTTTCCAGCAGGGATGCACATCATCATAATTTTAAATTATTCTTAGGACCGAGTGGACACACATGCTACTTTTGCTGCAGTTAAATATTTATGTGATTTTCATCCCTATTCTGTGATTTTATCGTGCCTATAAACGAGAGGACCGCACCCGTCAGAGACGAAGTCCCCGACTCCCGTCAACAATGTTGGGGGATCCGTGGGGAATCGAGGGGGGGGGGTGATTTCGTTCATACCATGCATTAAAAAAAAAAAAAAATGTGGGAAATTGAAAATCCAAGCCAAGGATAGTATTTCAGATGATAAAGAGAGTGAAAAATGTAGGAACCCAAGAGAAGATTCGGCCACGGATGATTCGACAAAGTGTTGCGCGAACGAACGAGCGAGTGAACCACATTTAAATGCACGAACTACCCAGTAGGATCGCCGTATGAACCAAAAATCCCCTCCCGATTGCTGTATTTCCCTACCAATGTAGGCAAACACTAAGTAGGAGTACTTCAACTCTGGCTTTACTTTCTTATCCGTGTACGTGGTGTACCCTTCAGATTTGGCCAAGCTGTCCTTCACAACAGCAAAACTGGCAAATTCAGTTCCAACTTTGAAGGAATCTATAGTCGATGATGATTAGCCATGAACAATGAACAACATAAATAAGGTGCTAAAGTTTGTATACAAGGCACAAGCACGAGTGTGTTTGCACGCAAATAGTTAGTGCGCATGTATGCCGGATGAATAACCAAACTGTTATAAAATCCGGTGCTGGAACAATATCCACAGCATATAAAATACATACCCTATATATGTAAATGAAAACATTAAGTCCTCAGTCCCACCTGATATAAACATTACCATATTACCCAATAATATCTGGATTAACATCATAAAATAATCTTACAGATAATACATTAAAAAGAACATATAAATACATTAAAAAGAACAAATAAATGGTAAAAAGATAATAATAATTATAATAGTGGTGCATTCCAGAGAAGGCCCTGATAATGCCAGTTTTGCTATATGGTAGTGAAACCCGGACATTATCCTGTGCCTTGGAGTCATGTCTTGATGCCTTCTGTAATAGGTCCTTGCACCGGATCATGGGGTACAGTTGGCGGGACTACGTGTCCAACCAACGGTTGCACCATGATAATGGCGCAACACCTGTTATCTGCACAATCTGGGATCGCCAACTCAGGCTATATGGCCACCTGGCTCGCTTCCCCCAGGATGATCCTGCCCTCCAGGTTGTCTCTGTACGAGAGCCTTGGGTGGAGGAGGCCTGTGGGACGACCTAGGAGGTCGTGGCTTGGGCAGATCGAACAAACCTGTCATGAAGAGCTCGAGATGGGCTGAGTCCCTGCCTGGCGGCTTGCCATGAGGGACCCCAAAAGGTGGAAGCAAAGGGTGGATGCGGCTATGCTTT
>NW_020871167.1:10000-12500 GCF_003789085.1 Penaeus vannamei
TTAATAATTATAGCAATAATGATTATGATTATAATGATAACCAAACAATGATCATTAATTAATAGGAACTGTACGATCACTAATATCATGCAATACTTTTGATAATGTAGACTAAGTGGTTATATTCGTTTAAACTATATACAGACATCTGTTGACGAACCATCGTGGTTCAACGCGTGACATCATAGAGATATATTGCATAATGCATGATGTGTTTAATACATGCGGTATTCTGCCCGATGTTGTATTCTATAACTTTTAAATATCCAATTTGCTTAGTAATGTTTAGTAATGTAATGTAATGCTTAGTAATGCTTAGTTTCGTTTTTTAAATTACATTATTTCACAACTAGAAATCAGGGGGATCTCAAAACTGTCTTTAAAAAAATAGTCGGTTGTTTGTATATATTTCCGCTCATCAATTTATTCGTCTTCATAAATACCTGTAAATGTTTGCAAATATACTTTTTCTCTGGGTAAATAATCTAACGTGCTGGAGTGAAATACACAAATGTATAATTACAGGGAAAAAATATGATGAAAATCGCCAAGGCCGTGATATCAAAATCTGGGGAACTTGTTGTTCATAAATATCCCCAAAATAATGAAGAAAACAATTAATGAACCTGAGTAACACGCACTGAAGGTTCCGTTACAGAAATTAACATGAAAATTTATAGTAATGCAGTGCAATCTGCCAAAGCTGTTGCCTGTTGCAGAACTGTTGTAAAGTTTTCACTTAACAGATTGTAAAGAAGAACAAGTGTACAGTTGGTGATTAGCCATTTGCACCAATTATCTTTACTAAGAAGTGCATAAAATCATGCAAACGCCTAGGTGTGGTGGGATATTTGCGAATTTATGGTACCTAAGACCTAAGGTAACCTCTAAACATATTATTTTTTATCGGGAACGCACGAAACAAATGCGATAGCTTTTTTAACTTTAGATCGAAGAATGTGCACACAACCGAGCTCAAAATTCCTTATAGTTTTTATTTCAGAGCGGGTTTTACTGAGTACCATCATCTTCTATATGCAATAATCTGTATCTCGCTTATACATCCTAAGTTCAAAAATCCGACATTTAGGTAATATTCGTATTGGATTGGCCTTTACAACGGTAACTACCAATTTCAAATCAAATCAAATTTACCCATACTGTGATGTACCGACCGTTGAGCGAAATATAAGGGAGATATTTCAATCCTTACTTTGCACCAATTATCTTTACTAAGAAGTGCATAAAATCATGCATATATATATATATATATATATATATATATATATATATATATATATATATATATATATATATATATATATATATATATATATATATATATATATATATATATATATAATCATTAGATTAAAAGAAAACCGAGATAACGAACTTTGGCAAGGTGCCAAATATAATACGCCGTATCTTTGTTCATTGTTTACATAACCTTCGGTACATCCTAACTCGGAATTTTCGTGCGATTCAAATGCAGTTTGTTGCTTTCACTAGAGCCTCGCAGTCATAAGGCCGTGTATTTGGCCGATTTTTTAATTTTTACCTTAATCAAAAAATATAGATTATTTAATGCTACAAAAAGCAAGCCAAAAATAGTACTCTATGTCAAGCAGTCCCCCGCCAAAAACAAAAGGAAATGTTAAAATCGACCAATTACACGGCCTTAGGCTAAGGTAGATCTAACACAAGTATTTTTTGTGGCCTATTCAGTAAAGAACTGTGGTAGTTAGGATGTACCGAAGACGAAGAAGAAAAAAAAAAAAACGATTTTTTTTCGACATTTTGGGGGGTACCCCCCTCCTATGGGGGAGCGAGTTTAAAATTATATAGGAAACGAAGCG
Source organism: Penaeus vannamei (assembly GCF_003789085.1). Classification (NCBI taxonomy): domain Eukaryota; kingdom Metazoa; phylum Arthropoda; class Malacostraca; order Decapoda; family Penaeidae; genus Penaeus; species Penaeus vannamei. The sequence goes on from NW_020871167.1 coordinate 11,860, forward strand.
CAATTCTATACTCTAAATCATACAAAAAGAATCAATCGGTTATCTCTAACCTATGTTTTTTATGGTGTAATGAGTAGGGAAAGGTGGTCATTTTCCAGATAAGGGGGGGGGGGATGGGGTCAAATTGAGTCAGCTAGCGTATAGTATAGGTACATGGATGAGGAAACTACCAAACGAGTATTAAGCGCCTGCTATGGCTCGTTGTCTTGCAGCCGACGCGAGACTCCCTCCCTGGGGAGGTACGTCCCTAATGAGCGCCCAGGTACACTTATGTGGACTTCTGCTTGCTGCAATCGTGCATACGGCATTTGATTATAACATTGCGCATAGATATGAGTTCGTGAATGTTCAAGGAACACTTTTATACCAATATCAGAAAAAAAAATATCACCGTGATATATGATAAATAAATATATTATTATATATATATATATATATATATATATATATATATATTATATATATATATATATATATATATATATATATATAAAGTTTTGTGTCCTTTTATACACGAAATATGCTTCGATCGAGACTCCCTGGTAATTTGTTTTAGTTTGCGAAGTAATCTGTACGTATATCACGTACGAAACACTAATGTTTGAAAATAGCCTTATAAGTAAGGATTGAAATATCTCCCT
>NW_020871167.1:19549-24549 GCF_003789085.1 Penaeus vannamei
AATTTATAAAAGTGTTAACGAAAAAAAGAAAGAAAATTAGAAAAGAAAGAAAGAGAGAAGAGAAGAGAAAAAAAAATAGATTGAGATGAATGGTATTTCAAATATTCGAGGCAGTGACGTGGTAGCTTATCACTATTCTATTTAAAGAACGAAATTCAGAGGAAATTAGAAAAGAAAGAGAGATAGACGAAAAAAAATAGAGTGAGTGAATGTACGATTTTGACAGTGGCCGTTAGCTTATCACCAATTATAAAGAACGAAACAAGAGGAAAATTAGAAAGAAAGAAAAGAGAGATAGAGAAAAAAATAGAGTGAGTGAATGTACAGATATTTGACAGTGCCATTGCTTATCGCTAATTCTAAAAGAACGAAACAGAGGAAAATTAATAGAAGAAAGAAAGAGAGAGAGAAGAAAAAGAGTGAGTGATGTATGTAAGATATTTGACAGTCGACGTTAGTTTATCGCTAATTCTAAAAGAACGGAAGAAGAGGAAAATTAGAAAGAAAGAAAGAGAGATAGAGAAAAAAAATAGAGTGAGTGAATGTACAGATATTCGACAGTGCCGTTAGCTTTATCACTAATTCTAAAAAAGAACGAAAAAAGAGGAAAATTAGAAGGAAAGAAAGAGAGAGAAAGAAAAAAAATAGAGTGAGTGATGTACAGATATTCGACAGTCCGTTAGCTTATCACTAAATTCTAAAAAGAACGAAACAAGAGGAAAATTAGAAAGAAAGAAGAGGGAGAGAGAAAAAAAATAGAGTGAATGATTGTACAGATATTTGACAGTGCCGTTAGCTTTATCACTAATTCTAAAAGAAGAAAAAAAAAAAAAAGAAAATGGAAAATTAGAAAGAAAGAAGAGAAGAGAAAAGAAAAACTTCACGTGAATTTATGTTCAGATTTAGCCCGAAATTCAACACGAAACTAAATGTAATTTGCGTCCGAATGATGAAATAGCTGTTGTTGTTGAGGAAGGTTAGATGTTTAATGACAATTGTTTTTTTCTTTTGAAAAGCATTGCTTAATTTAATCTTCTTCTTCTTTATTATAGTATATTATGATTATTATAGTTATTTTGATTAGCATCATTTCTATTATTATTATCATCTATTTATTATTATTGCTATTAGAAGTATTATTTTTGCTATTATGATTATTATAATTGGTATCATTATCATTATTATAGTCATTCTTATTATTATTATCATTACTATTGTCATTATTGTTATTGTTGCTGTCATTGCTATCATTATGATTATTATCATTGTTATATTATTGTTATTGGTATTACTGTTCTAATCATTATCATTATCACTATTATTATCTTTACAATGCTAATCATCATTTTGAGTATCATCATCCAATAATTACAACAACAACAATAATAATAATAATAATAATAATAATAATAATAAAAATAATATAATAATATTTATTATTATTACTATTATAGTAATTATCATCATGTCGTTATTATTGTTATCATCATTATTATCTGTTTTGTTTAATCAAGACTTACTCTTGTTTCTATGCATTCTGTTTGCGAAATTTTGTTTGTTTTACATCAGTGGTAAGATGCATTTTTTGGGGGGGTGGGGTGGGGGGTGGGGATGATATCTACAAGATTTCATGATCTAATAAACTTTATTAGATTTAGAGAATCACACATAAAGCATTTCATTATCTAATGAATTTCAACAATCCATTTAGAGAAACACTGCAGAGACCCGGAAACAGATAACAAAATAGAAACGATTTTTTTCCTTGACATTTTAGCTAAAGGAATTTAAAATCCTGCGTTAGCCTATCACTTTTATTGCCGGTCCTGTGGCATGCAATCACAACTATCTCTGAAACGATTGCGCAATAAATTTCAATGGCATTACACACAGACACACAAATAAGTAAATGAATATAAAAGGAACTTGGCAGTTATGAACTTGAATATTTCACCCAGCATGCTTGGGTCAGACTGGCATTTACTACAAAGCTTATCGAAAAAAAAAAAAAAAATCATCCATTGCCTGGTGTATGTTGCGCTTTCGAAAGTAACAGGATTAATAAGCGTGAATATTTTACAGCTAAGTGGATCAGAGTTAAGTCCCCTGAATATTTACGTTACGTACATTGGCTTATTGTTTCGAGTATTTTCGCTTGAATACTATATGCAGAGATAAGGGCAAACATACATAAATATATATATGAAAGAGACAGAGAGAAAAAGAGAGAGAGAGAGAGAGGAGAAAGGAGAGAAAGAGAGAGAGAGAGAGAGAGAGAGAGAGGGAGAGGGAGAGGGAGAGGGAGAGGGAGAGGGAGAGGGAGAGGGATAGAGATAGAGATAGAGATAGAGATAGAGATAGAGATAGAGATAGAGATAGAGATAGAGATAGAGATAGAGATAGAGATAGATAGATAGATAGACTAGAGATAGAGATAGAAATAAATAGATAGATGGATTGAGAGCTAAAGAGAGAGGGGGAATGAGCGAGAGAGAGAGAACAAGAAAGAGAATAGGGGGGATAGAAAAAAGAGGGGGGGTGGAAAAGAGAGAGAGAGAGAGAGAGAGAGAGAGAGAGAGAGAGAGAGAGAGAGAGAGAGAGAGAGAGAGAGAGAGAGAGAGAGAGAGAGTGAGTGAGTGCTCATTCGAATGTTCTTAGCTTAACATAGGTTAATTTTGAGCTTGTTCCTGTACTTGCTGTTCAGATTTAAGGATAATCATATATATATATATATATATATATATATATATATATATATATATATATATATATATATATATATATATATATATATATATATATATATATATATATAATATATACATATATATATATATATATAATATATATATATATATATATATATATATATATATATATACATATATATATATATATATTATATATATATATATATATATATATATATATATAATATATATATATATATATATATATATATATATATATATATATATATATATATATATATATATATATATATATATATAATATATATATATATTATATATATATATTATATATATATATATATATATATATATTATATATATATATATATATATATATATATATATATATATATATATATATATATATATATATATATATATATATATATATATATATATATATTGCAACCCTCGGAAATAAATATTTCTTCACAATGTAGCCAAAAAATGTCAGAAAAAGTAAAAAAAAAAAAAAAAAAAAAAAAATAGAGATTGTTCCCCAAAGAATCTAAATTAACTGAGGATAAATTTACCGGCGCTTATCTTATCTTTATATTCGTATAATCTTTTTCCTCCTATCTCGTCTCCTATCATCATAGTTTTTTAAAATCCTATTCATCCCTGCTTCTATGATATAAATCACTAAATCTTATCTTTTTACAAATCATCTCATTTATTTTTTCTTTATATTATTGATGCGATTTTTCTTTTTTTCTTCTGAAGCGAGCACAAACAATATTATAAAAATGTAAGAGTTTGATAAAATTTATGACTTTGATTCCTCGAGGCTCCACGTGTGCCGGAAATGACCTTGACATTCATCTTTACCAAAATATTTTCTGCGTTTTCTCCCTCAACGAAGATTAATATTAAATTCGCTTCTTCAAAAATTGATATTTCCATATCGGCAAATAGGCTTTCCTTTCTATCCTTTTCGAGAGAGACACACACGTACATGCATATTTTTTTCTCTCTTTCTCTTCTTTCTTTTTTTCTATTTTTTCTGTTCTTTTCGTTCTTCTTTTTTTCTCTTTTCTTTCTTTCTTTCTTTCTTTTTTTTCTTTATTTCTCATTTTCTTACTTTTTTTGTCGATGTTCTGATATATTTATTAATATGTTTCTGCTTCTTTTCCACTACGGACTGTTAAATATTTGTCCGAAGTAAAACAAAGGACTACAGTACACATTCATTCCATGAACTCGATCATTCATTTCCATTAATAAATAAATAGATAAATAAATAAATAAATAAACAGCATTGCCTTTCACCAAAGATTCCTCGGCACTGAACCTGCGCAACATGACACGAAATGGGAAAAAAAAACAAATACATTGATAAGTGCTTTTGCAACATGGAATCAAGATCTCACATGGCCCTTTGCAATCATATGGACTCAGGTTAGATGTGCACGTGTAACACTCTCAGGGACAGGTAATTTAAATATTTATAATTGAGCAAGAAGGGTGTTTAAGAGGCAATCAAAGCAAGAAGGATCCAGGGTGGGCTGGGGTGAAGGAGTTGGAGAGGGAGAGGGTGAAAGAGGTGCGGTGTGGGGGGGGTAAAGGAGAGGGTGAGAGTGAGGGTGAAGAAGAGGGAGGAGAAAGTGGTAAATAGACAGGCAGGCAGAGAGACAAATAGACAGACAGAGAGAGAGAGATAGATACATAAATACATATATACACGCAGAGGAGATAATATATAGATAGAAAATATCATCCTAGAGGTCTTCTTTAGAATGGATGAAAACCAATAGAGTTAACGTATATATAACTAGAAGCACTCCGAGAGCACATATCACCGCCAAGGCAATAGGAGGGTAATAATTAATTCTAGTGCCAAAAAGTTCTCCCTATTTCGCAATACTACTACTAATAATAGTTACCCCTATTGCCAAAGCTATAGGGTTAACTAATCATTAAAAAAATATCCTGTATCCGGAATTTAATGGCACCGAAGTTGGGCTAAGACACACCTCGGGTAAAGAATTTATAAAAATCTGTTCATATTATTTTTTGTTATCCTGTTAACCAACTAACAAACAAACTAACTAACCAACGCTACCAAAGACATAACCTCCATGACGGAAGTAATTATCACACCCCGGTCATCTGCGTTTTACTATTCGTATATCATAAAAAAAAACTTAGCCAAAGTAAATATCTATTTGGCTTTACGAAGGTCCACACAACGTGCACTAACCTCACTGTCTTGTTCAAGCTACAAAGCCAGATAAAGCCAGACATGAA
>NW_020871167.1:29549-34549 GCF_003789085.1 Penaeus vannamei
TGCTCTCTGTCAAACAGGACAAACCCCGCATGAAAAATTCCGACCCTTAGCGGGCAAGAAAAGAATATCGTTCGTTGCCTCTTGTGATACACAACGACCCTGCGTCCTGTTTACCCTTTCCATCCTGAAAAATCCTCCTTTTACGAACTTCTTTCGACTTCGCAAAGACAAGGGATGTTGTAATAAGAGTTGAAAATACAACAATTATTTCTGTCTGACTCATGCTGGAGAAAAAATGAAAACACAGGAAGGTCAAAAAGAAAAAGAACAAGAAATATTAGATTCAAGGACAAAAAAAGGAGAAAAGAATGATCATCTGACAAGGCTGGTAAGAAAGAAGAATAAAACCAAAGAAAGAAGAAAGGGCATTGACTCTGTATGCTTTCAAAGCTGCGTGACACGGATAACGAGAAGGATCATGAGAAGTTCTTGGCGAATTATCAAGACAATTCTTAGGAAAACACCAAAAGTAACGTAGAAAAAATAATAATATATAGATATAGATATATATAGATAGATACTAATAGATATAATAATGTATAATATATATATATATATATATATATATATATATATATATATATATATATATATATATATATATATATACACACACACCACACACACACACACACCACACACACACACACACACACACACACCAACACATATATATATATATATAATATATATATATATATATATATATATATATATATATATATATATATATATATATATATATATATGCATATATGCATATACATATATACATGCATACATACATACATGCACACACACACACACACACACACACACACATATATATATATGTATATGCCTGCTTGATTAAAACTAAACGTAACACTAAAACTAATCAGAATGGACGGAGCGCTGTCTTACAATTGAGAGAGGATTTTATTTTCTTGGAAGACGCTAAAACGCTTCTTGGAAAAGATTTTGCAATGCAACATTTCTAGAAACAAAAATTTAGGTCCCAATGAGAAGAAAGTTTTCTTACGTCAAAATATCTTTCGCAGAATCATCGTCAACTATTCATGTAGTTTCTCTCGCGCGCTTTATCGAGACCTTATCTCTAATTCTCGTGTGTTATCAGAATGAGAATATTTCGAAATCTTCTCTTAATTATAGATACATACAAAAACGGACACACACACACACACACACACACACACACACACACACACACACACACACACACACACACACACACACACATACATTATCTTCGTAATTTTCAGTTGTTTTACTTCAAATCCCCTTTGTCTAAAGTTCATTCATTTGAACTTTCAGAAACTAGGAAAAATAGGTCTCAATCTCGAACCCTAGGGGACCGAGAGAAATATATATTTACTAAAAGTATAGTTTCAGAGTTTATTTGTTTATTTGATTTTTCTTTTAGTCGAAATTCTTCCAGAAAATCGCCAATTCAGTAAAAAATAAAGGGTACTGTACTTGCTTTCTCACTCCCTCTTCTGTCTGCTCTTAGAAAAAAAAGTAAAATGCGTGCTTTTTTATCATAAAACATAGGCATTTGTAATATACTTTCTTGTTTTTATTTGTGTCTTTATTTCAAGTTTACGCCAACAAAACTTGACCTTTGATGCATGAATTCAGAAACAAAGTTCCTGAAAGATGATATCGGTCGTTCTTTAAACAAATGTGTAAGACCAAGAGTTTAAAAGACAAAGTAAATGCCTCGAAAGGTCGGGCAGATTAAGAGGCAGGTCTTTCATTGAAAAGAAGCATCATGTGAAGAAATATACGCTGTCAACGTAGGTAAGAAAGAATTACAAATCCGCGAAAGCTTTGGATTGGTGCCAGTGCCATAGGAGAGAAGTTTCCATTGCTTTGATTAACATTATTATGATCATCATTCTCAGTATCATTATTGTTATTATTATTATTATTATCGCCATTATTATTATCATTATAATTATCATTATTAATATTGTTATCACTATATTGATGATGATACTAATAATAATGATAATAACAACAATAATAATAATAACAATAACAATAATAATAATAATAATAATAATAATAATAATAATAATAATAATAATAATAATAATAACAATAATTAATAAATCATAATCAAATAATAATAATAACAAAACAACAATAATAAAAATAATGATAATTCAAGTGATAATGAAAATAATAACAATAATAACTATCTGCGATAAGCAGCTACCTTGAGGGGGGGGGGGTCCACGAACGCTTTATCACCAACATACGTCTGATATGCGATTACTTTGTTCCTTTAGCAGAAGATATACTGATATACACCTATATTTTCTGCGAGTTTTCGGTCCAAATTTGTACCCCAGATTACAATAAAACAAATTAAAACTGAAAGATTTCTCTCAAAAGCAGTCATGTAATTTTTAAACTGAAAACACAAGGCAAATACAACAATAAAAAGGTGAAAACAAGAGAAACACTAATGCTTTTGTGTGTGTGTATAATTGCTCTTGTAACGATTGCTTTTATATCTTTATGAACATTCTTTGTATATTCCTGAATGTTTATTTTCTATTTGGAAGATACTGACGTCTTTTTCCTTTCGCTACTCTAAACTAGTGGAAAGATGACAAGCACATAATAGTATTTTTTTTTGTTTTTTTGTTGTGTTTTATTTCGCCAAGAGTATAATACCAGGGAGGAATACTAGACGTTTTTAGATGTACAATATCATGAAACACCAGAATTCCAGGTGCTTCAATTCTGAAAGAGATACAACACCGACACGGATCAATCATATGTATTGATTCTCACTCAAACCTTTTCTGCAAAGGTTTTTATTCTGCTCAAGTGCTACAACAGCCCTCGAGTCCTTTGGCATTTGCTTTTTGATTCATTATTCTTGCTTAAAACGTTTATATCTCCGCCTTCAGCATATTTACGTCACTGCTTCTACCTTCTACCTTACCTTCGCCATGCTGCTACTCTCTATGTGCTCAATGATAACTATAATAATAATAATTAAAAAAAAAACAAAAAAAAAACATACGTATTTATCAACCTGAAGTACCAAACAACTACAAGAGACAAATATTGTAGACCTCATTAGGTAGTTTATCAAATACTCTCCTCCCTCGAGCACTAACCTGTGCAAATTATAACGGGTCCTGAAACACATTTTAATATTTCACGTTGGTGCATATTTTACGTCTAGCCTTGAAATTAAGGCCCTATCAGACGCATTTTTCCGTCAATTTCTGGGATTCCGTCTGATTTTGAGACTTTTGGCAAAGATCGTCTACAAACGGAACGCCTCCCAGACCAAGACGGTTACGACTGTTACCGTCTGACTAATTTCCGTGTTGATATTGTGCTATTAATAAATTAGATAGGATGAGTGAATGTAAACATAAGCTAATACATTAGAAAATTCGTATATACAATATACATCATCACATTTCTTTAAAATAACGTAATATGATGTATGAGAATGTTCGTGTGATTCCCGGGAGCTCACTCCGATAGCGCCATGTTTGTTTACATGATTTTCATAAGGAAAACGCAAAAAAAAAAAAAAAAAAAAAAAAAAAAAAAAAAAAAAAAAGATGGGAAAAGGTGCTAGTGTGATAGAGCCTTTAATAGCCTTGGATGTGGTTGAGGTCGATGCGATGACCGTTCTTCTTATCTTCTCTTGTTACTGTCTTTATCCTTGTGTTATAGGTGATGAGAGTTACTGTGCAGGAAATAGTAGAATCGTGTTAGTGTTGTGATTATTATTGTTGTTTTTATTATTACTGTTGTTATTATCATCATTATCATCCTCTTCCTCCTCTTACTCATCATCCTTATTATTATAACACCATTATAATGATAATAAAAATAATGATAATCATTATCATCATAATTATCATTAGCATTGGTATTCCTATTATCATCATTGTTTCATTATTATTATTATTATTATTATTATTATTATTATTATTATTATTATTACTATTACTATTATTATTATTATCATTATTAATAATATTGTCATTATCATTATATTATCCTGTAATTTGCATAAATATTATCATTATCATTATTCCAATTAGTACCATCATCATTATCATCATCATCATAATAATAATGATGATGATGATGATAATGATAATAATAATAACAATAAAAAAAAATAATAATAATATCAATTGTCATCATTAACATAGTCATTATCATTATACTCATTGTTATTATTGTTATTATTTTTATTATCGTTTTTATTATCATTATTATTTTTATTATCGTTTTTATTATCATTATTATTTTAATCATCGTTTCCATTATTGCTATTCTTATTCTTATTATTCTTATTATTAAAAAGATAATATTAATAATAATGAGAATAATGATATTTATGATAATAATAATAATAACAATAATAACAATGATACTGAGAATGTTAATAATGATAATGATAATAATAATAATGATACTAATAATGATAATAATAATGATAATACAATAGTAATAATAATTACATTACTATCATTATTATTACCACATATCATTATTTTTATTATTATCATTGTTATTATCATTATTATCATTATGATTATTATAATAATTATCACTGTGGATATATATAAAACATGTCTGTAAACCATGTATATAATTAACATATATATTGTCCACATCTGTTGTATCTATGTCTCCTCTATTGTACAACATCCGCATAACTTTTTATATTGCACACTGCATGACGTGGCATCCATTTTGTTTTCTGTCTCACGCATGCGCATGTCACGCATCGTTAGAAATAGTCGAATCGTGTTAGTGTTGTAATTATCATTGTTGTTTTTTATTATTACTGTTGTTATTATTACTGTTGTTATTAGAGGAGTGAAAGGACGCATCCCTATCTCTCTCTAACACGTCTGCTCTCTGTATTGTCAATAAACCCAGTAATTAAAAGAACCTACTGTGTTTCCACCTTCATTGAGACGGTGTTTGGAAGATTCACAATTATT
>NW_020871167.1:69549-74159 GCF_003789085.1 Penaeus vannamei
AATTCAAGAGAGAGTAAAGAGCCTGGAAGAAGTGCTAGAACCTCTGGAAACTAATGCAAATAAAATTCTTATAACGGGGTTTTAATATCAAAATTTTTGATCCCAGAGCGCAAAGACATTCGTGGAATGCTAAATTCTTAGAAGTCATAAATAAGTATTGCCTTTTCCAAAATGTAACAGATCACACCAGGGTAAGAGGGCTAGACAGTCTATGCTTGACCTAATATTCACAAAGCATAACAATGATAGTAAGGATATCACGTACTGTCCTCCTTTAGGAAAAAGCGACCATGTAGTGATTAACTAAAATACTGTATAATAATAATAAAAAAGTCATTGTAAGCAAGGAAAGAAAGGGGAAGAGCAATTACAAGACAAGTGATTATAGGAGCATTAAAGATTTCTTTGATGGCATAAACTATGAAACATTTTCGGACGATGAGAAGCTTGATGTTCAATATAATTTTTTTTGTTAAATCTGTAAAAAAGGGAGTAGAAAAATTCATATCAATATTGAAATCTGAAATAAGAAATGGACAAAAATGGTTCAGTGAGAAGTGCATGAAAATGACAGACATCAAGCAGCTCCTTTGGAAATATTCAGAAGACATAGATCTCAAGCAACTTATGAAAGATAGAAAGTAGGACGAAATGACTATACCCTAACCATGACAGAGGCGAAATTAGACTTTGAAAAGGATATAGTCAACAAATGTACGTAAACCAAAACTGTTTTTCTTAACTACATAAATAGTAAACCTAAGAGTAGAGATCAAATTAGTGCCACCAAAGACAATAACATTATTTAATCTAAGGAGGAATGTGTGAAATCTTAAATGAGAAATTTTAGTCAATGTTTGATCAGGACCTATACTCTGATAAGGCAAATACCCGTACAAACGAACACTGATATATTACCCTTAAAAAAAAAAAAATAAATAAAGATCTACTGAAAGGATTAGATAAGACCAAAGCAGAGGCACCGGATGAGATTTCTGAGTTCCCAGGGAATGTGCCGAAGAACTATGTACTCATTTATGGTTAAAATTCCAGGGTTCACTGAGACAATGTAGACTACCAAAAAGTTGGAAACTCGCCAATCTTACACCCTTACATAACAGCGGCGACAAACGAAACCCTTTAAATTATAGACCAGTTTCTGTAACTAGTGTAGCATACAAACGTTAGAAAGTATTATTAGAAAACAGTGGGTTGAAGTATTAAAAAACACGAAACGATATGAAATAAATAATTTGGTTTTAGAGAAGGAAGGTCAGATGTAGCAAATCTCTGTTTTTATGACAGAGTATCTGAAATATGACAAGGAAGAGACAGCTGGATCTCATAAAAGACTATGGAAATTAGAACACCTAGATTGAGTGAAAGGCAAACTCCTCGCATGGATGAAAGACTTTCTTCATGACAGATGCACACAGTAATTAGAGGGGAGCATTTTATATGGCGATGATTTACCAGTGGAGTGCTTCAAGGATCGGTGTTGGCGCCAATTTACTATTTTCGTCAATGATTTAGAATGAAATATAAGTCCAGGTAGTTATATACATGGGCATATATTTGGAAAATATACTTTGGAAAAAAAAAGAAATATACAAGGAAAAGGGGGTGAAGGTAGATAAAAGGACTTTTTAATCTTGAACACATATAGGACGAGAAGAAACAACAAAAAAATGAAAGTAAAAAGAGACAATAAAGATGTCAAAAAAATTGTTTCCCAAACAGAACTATTTAAGCATGAAATAATCTCCTAGAATAAACGTTGTGTGAGCCTAGAATGTACATCTATTTCAATAGTTAAACGACAATTTAAATACAGTAGACGGGACCATTTGAAGTTAGTTTTTCTACCCTATTAAAACATCAAGGTAAGAACACACACACACACGACTAATCCATGCTACTGTCCCTGAAAATGCCTACCTTGCTCTACTGATTTCACGATAACAAATATGTTACCCAAGGATTGTTTTTGCATAACATAGAGTATATAATTGCGCTTCGTTCCATACATAACTTCAAGCTTCCTTTCCTCGGTGGCCGACCCCCAAAAGGTAAAAAAAGAATCGATTTATTTATTTTTTATTTTTATTTTTTTTAACTGTCTTCGGTATATCTCAGGGGTCGCATTTTCCCCTGATTTGCCCACCTCTTTAAAAGCTACAACAAATTACCAAGGAGTCTCGATTTAAGCCATATTTCATGTGTAAAAGTAAACCAAACATTTTTTTTTCTTTCTTTCTTTTTGATAGAATTCACAAAATATGTTGCCATAAATCACTGATATCATTTTTTTCTGATATTGGTGTAAAACTTTCACGAACTCATATCTATGCGCAATGTCCTTATCTAATGCCGTATGCAAGATTGTAGCCGGGCGCATATTAGCGGTGCACCTCCCCACTTGTTGGCGAGTCTTGCTGGGTTTTAATAATAGTCATTGGTAGTTTCATTCTTGTAACTATACCATACGTTAGCTAATGCAATTTACCCCCCAGATTTTCACCTCCCCCTCCCCCACCCACCGCCACGGACGAGGAGCACCACCACACACACACACACACACACACACACACACACACACACACACACACACACACACACACACACACACACACACACACACACACACACACACACACAACACACACACACACACACACACACACACACACACACACACACACACACACACTCCACACACACTACACACACACACACACACACACACAGGACGTCCAACACACACACACACACACACACACACACACACACACACACACACACACACACACACACACACACACACACACACACACACACACACACACACACACATACACACACACACACACACACACCACACACACACATTAACACACACACACACACACACACACACACACACACACACACACGATTTAGACAGATGATTCCTAGAAGTAATTTGCAGAGACTCTAATAGAAAGAAGAAATTTATTGCAATTTTCCATTTCCTCAGTGACCGCCAATCTCACACCTGACATTGCTATTGATAAAGTTTTGAATTATGAAATCTCTTTGAAAGTATATTTTGCTCTCGATGATGGGAAAAGTCTGCAATTTGCGGGTTTTGTTGAGAGTCTATTTCGCAAAGTAATATTGTTGGGATTTATTGTCAGGAGGAAAGTTGATGGTGATGATAGTGATGACAGTGATGAGGATAATGGCGATAGCGAGGGTAGTGGACTTTATGGTGAAAAGGATGATTATGATAAGAAAACAGTGACAACAACAACAATGATGATGATGATGATAATTATGATACTGTTGATAATAACAGTAACAATGACAACAATAATGATAAGGATGATTATTATCATAAAGATAATAACATCGACAATAAACATAATAAAAAATAAAGATAACGGTAATATCGACAAATATGTTAATGCAAAAGGAGATGGCAATATGGCAATAATAAGAATAATACAAGATAACAACAACAACAATAACAATGCGAATAATGATGTTTTTGTTATAAATAGTTAACAAGCAAAGTGTGTTTCGTAAACTTATAATACCTCGGAATCTCACCCAATGGATTACTAGATAGAGATTCTCCCTGGCGATTCCCAAGCCTTGTTGTCAATCGCTAAGCCACATCACCCATGTTTTTCCTTTCACGGAGACCCACAAATATTCCTCTTAACATAATATGCAAGTGGCACAGTTGTCTTTGTTCTTAATGATTTTTCTCTCCTGACGTCAAAATTCCGTGGATGACAGGGTGCCTCGACACACAATGGCACTGTTTCTTTGAAGTTTCCTTTTGGGTCGTGAAGGAGCCTGGCACGTGGCAGCGAGCAGGTTAGCCATTTGTTTTGGAATTAAATTAGGTCGTGGTCTCATTCCGAGTAAGGTTTCAACACCCACATGTATACTGTGTGTGTGTGTGTGTGTGTGTGTGTGTGTGTGTGTGTGTGTGTGTGTGTGTGTGTGTGTGTGTGTGTGTGTATGTGTGTGTGTGTGTGTGTGTGTGTGTGTGTGTGTGTGTGTGTGTGTGTGTGTGTGTGTGTGTGTGTGTGTTGTGTGTGTTGTGTGTGTGTGCGTGTGTGTGTGTGTGGTGTGTGTGGTGTGTGTGTGTGTGTGTGTGGTGTGTGTGTGTGTGTGTGTGTGTGTGCGTGTGCGCGTGTGTGTGAGTATTCATATATGTATTCATTCCATCAAGATTCGGATCCTCAACTGCTTCACTACCAAAAACCAGACCATAGTTCCATGATGAATCCACACACGGATTTTCATGACAATCCACCATGAACCATATGCAGTTCTGCTGACCAATAAATCCATCAAAGACTTTGCCGCAGGTATCAAATTATCAAAAATGAAAATAAATCTTGTTATTCCATGTTCCAAAAATATTATCGCCATAAACGACATCCCCGTTATGCTATCAGAAATGCAATTAGGTTGATAAATGCACATCCTATGAAATCAGAATGATAATGCAAAACATTTCGAGAATATCCTGATGTTTGTTGATTGAATATTCTGTCACGGTAAACATATTAGAGTAAAAAACGGGAACAAAAGTGAACGTATTTCTCTCACTC
>NW_020871167.1:85074-107574 GCF_003789085.1 Penaeus vannamei
AAAGAAATGCGATAGTCTGGGAAATGCAGAGAGAGAAAGGGGAGGGAGAGGGAGAGAGAGAGAGAGAGAGAGAGAGAGATAGAGTAGAGATAGAGATAGAGAGAGAGAGAGAGAGAGGAGAGAGAGAGAGAGAGAGAGAGAGAGAGAGAGAGAGAGAGAGAGAGAGAGAGAGAGAGAGAGAGAGAGAAAGAGAGAGAGAGAGAGAGAGAGAGAGAGGGGGGGGAAGAAGAGAAAAGAGAGTGAAAGGGAATAAGAAAGAGAAAGAATGAGAGAGAGAGAAAGGGAATGAGAAAGAGAAAGAAAGAGAGAGAAACAGGCTCACAAACAGAGGCAGAGATCGAAATACAGACAGACAGAAACAGAGAGACAGCAAAAGAGAAAGATAAAACAAAAACAAAGAGAGAAAAAAAACTTTTTCTCATTGCCAGCCAAACAAATCTTTACACTAGTCACTAGACTTAGAAATGTCAAACTGGAGTTAACAAACGCATTTTGGGCGCACTTTTACACAAACTTCTAAAACATTCTAAACTTTTAGAACATTTATCGACATGTTCCTCTGTGTAAAAAAAAAAAAAAAAAAAAAAAATGTGCCTCTTACATTTTTTTTTAGTTTAATATGCATTGTTAGACATGTCTTTTTTTTTATCTTCCTGATTATCTACTCTCGTAATTATTGTTCAGTCTGTTAATGAGTTGGACTCACTAATTATTTTTTTACTTCTCTCCTATCCTTGTGATCGGATAAAGTTTTCTAATTATTGCTTCTCTCTATTCTGTTTTATCTCTCTGGCATATAACAGAAAGAACTTCCAAAGATTGACCAATCGGGAATCAATGACGCAAGATAAAACCATGACGTCATCTGGACTGTGACGTCACTTCCCGAGTCGTGGCGTCATTGAATCCGTGACGTCTTTTCCCAAACCGTGGCGTCATCGAATCCGTGACGTCACACTCCCGAACTGTGACGCTACGACGCTAGCTAAATCGTGACGTCATGGCCACGTGACGTTGTGGTACGTGATTGGCCAATCAATGGCTGATATTTTATTCATAATTACCCTTTTTGCTTTACGAGATATTAGAAGAAATTAACGGTGATGATGGTGATTAATATTGACAATAACAATAATAACAACAACAATAATAACGACGATGATGATGACGAATATTAATATTGGGACTAATAATGATAACTATAATAATAATAATGTTATAATAACAATAACAATAATAACTGCAACAAGACCAATAAACAGACACAAAGTAAGAGAGAGTTAGAGAGAGAACAGAATAAAAACACAAAAGTAAAAAAAAAACAGAAAAAAAAGAAAATCGAAGAAACAATATACAGACACAAAAGTAAAGAGAGAGTTAGAGAGAGAACAGAATAAAAACACAAAAGTATTAAAAAAAAAAAAAAAACAAGAAAACGAAAAAGAGAGAGAGAGAAAATATTTACATACATATTTACACCTTGACATTATTCGTTCG
This sequence comes from Penaeus vannamei, assembly GCF_003789085.1. NCBI lineage: Eukaryota > Metazoa > Arthropoda > Malacostraca > Decapoda > Penaeidae > Penaeus > Penaeus vannamei. Next base: position 86,572 of record NW_020871167.1, read on the forward strand.
CAAAACAATTGAAACTCTAGAAGCGCGCGTGTGGAAAGGTAAGCGATGATTTACTTATATTTCCTCACCGTTCGATTTTCCAATATTGGTTTATAGAACAGATTGAAGTGTGGCTGATTTTAAAGTTTATTTATTTTATTTATTATTATTTTATTTATTTATTATTATTTATTATTATTTTTTTATTTATTTATTTTTTGGGGTTCTGTCTGATTTTAAAGTTTATTTTTTTTTTTTTTTTTTTTATATTTTTTTTTTTTTTGGGGGGGGGGTATGTCTGATTTTATTTCTTTTTTTCTTTCTGGTTTTGAAGTTTACCTCTTTTTATTTTATGTTTATTTTTCATTATTATTTCAGGTCTGAATTTAAAGTTAATTTTTTTCTTTCCGGTCTAAATTCATTTTTTTTTTCATTTATTTCTTAAGGGATGGGGATATCTTTTTAAATTTTCCTTTATTCGCTTTACATCTTTTGTTAGTCGTACATTTACAATTTTTAGTAGTGTTTTTATACCTTTTCCGTATAAAAGTTAAACCTATTAAGTGAGGATTTATACTTTTTTAAAATCTTTAAAAAAAGGCAGAGATCGAAATACAGACAGACAGAAACAGAGAGACAGCAAAAGAGAAAGATAATATGATAAAGAGAACAAAAAGATAAAGAGACAGCAAAAGAGAAAGATAACATCCTACCTGCCAAGGATATTCGTTAATCCTGGTGTATCCTCCGCCGATGACTCTGAATGCTGCTTGTGTCCCGGTTTCATACTGCCAGCACCTGTCACTGACTCGGAGCTCGAAGGCTGGAAGAAAGGATGGAAGAAGGATTAGGAGTAGGTATGTTTTTTGGTGTTGCTTTTTTTTGTCTTTCTTTCTTTCTTTTCTATCTCTCGCTCTCTTTCTTCCTTTAATTTTTTTTTCTCTCTCTCTCTCTCTCTTTATTTCTTTCTCTCTCTCACTCACACACTCACACTCTCACACACTCTCTCTCTCTCTCTCACTCACTCACTCACTCACACTCACTCACTCACTCACATTCACTCACACTCACTCACTCACTCACTCACACTCACTCACTCACTCACTCACTCACTCACTCACTCTTTCTCTCTTTCTTTAAACTGATACTGACATTATCAATAAAAAATATCTGTCACACAATATGATACCGAAAACTATCACAATAACGACAACATAAACAATAGAAAAAAAAATGAAAATTTCTCTACCGATAATACCACCACCACCAATAACAACATCATTAACAACAACAATAACAATGCCGCTGACACCACAACTAGCATAACCCAGCGCCCTCTGCCAACCGTACCTCTCCTGAAGGCAGAAATGGCGGGCGTGACGTCAATGGTTTCCAAGTATACGCCATCATCCTCCAATTCCAGCTGTTGGGCGCGGATTAAAACCTACGGGAAATGCACGCCAGATTTCAGTTACGTGAGAGGGGTGTGGGAGGGAGGTTACAATTTTTTTTCTTTTTTTTTATCAATTACGTTCTATTTATGTATTCATCTTTTTTATTGTTATTAAGTGAGAATGGATGCAAGGATTTACACATGCATAGAGGGATATAGATTGGGGAGAATGTAAAATTGATGCAAAAGCACAATAGAGATGATATTCGAATGAAAAAAAATATACATAATGGTAATGAAATTAACATTAATTCCTTCCTCCTTCTAATATGGATATGATAATGATAACGCTCTCGATTATAATAGGAACAACAATGACAACAAAGATAATAATGTTAATAAAAAATGATGATGATAATGTTAATCAAATAATGATAAAATTATTTAAATAGTGATACTGTTGACACTGATAAAAACAGAGGAATAATAATCATATAAATATTGGTAATGACATAATCATAAGCAACGTTAATAACAAAAATACCAATACTACTACTACTACTTTTAACAGAAACAATAACACACATGTTATTATAATAACCTCACACTCACCCATAATGTATAATAATGATAACAATAACAATAATAAGCAACAATAATAACCACACACCCACATGTTATTATAATAACCTCACGCCCACCCATAATGTATAATAATGGTAATAACAACAATAACCACACACTCACATGTTATTATAATAACATCACGCCCACCCATAATGTATACTAATGGTAATAACAAGAACAACAACAATAACCACACACTCACATGTTATTATAATAACATCAAGCCCACCCATAATGTATAATAATGGTAATAACAACAACAATAACCACACACTCACATGCTATTATAATAACATCACTCCCACCCATAATGTATACTAATGGTGACAACAACAACAACAACAACCACCCACTCACATCACTGGGTTTGGGCGAAGGAATGGTCCCGGGCGTGAGGGTCGTGGGTCCCTCTCGAACCGTGGCCTCCGTCGCCGCCCCCTCCTCCCCCTCCCCTCCCTCCTCCTTCTCGTCCTCCTCCTCGCTCTCGTCAGGAGGTCCCACGGTGGTCGGTTCCTCGGTCACGTCTTCGGGGGTCGTCGTGCTCTCGGGGGTCGTCGCCCCCTCCCCCGGCTGGCCCGCGATGGGCTTGATCAAGAAACTGGGCTTCTTGGTCGTGGGCGTGTACTTCTCCCCGTCCAGGTTGCGGATGCCGGCGTAGGTGGGGGCTGTGGGGGAGAAGGGGGGGTGGGGTGAAGGGAGGGGGTGAATGGGTTGTTTTGGGTTGAGATTTTTTTTTAGATTGACTGACTTACTGACTGATTGAGTGAATGAATGACTGATTTGACTAACTGTTTGATTAACTGGTTTACTGACAGACTGACTTTTTGATTGGTTGACTGACTGACTGACTGACAGACTGACTGTTTGGCTGACCGACTGACTGACTGACTGACTGACTGACTGACTGACTGATTGACAGACTGACTGACACTGACTGCTTGACTGACTCAACTACCTACTCAACCGACACACAAAAATCAACCAAATAAACAGAAAAAAACGTAAATCTCCAAAGAAAAACTCAACCTAAACCCACATTTTAGCAGAAAATAACGCAAAAAATATCACAAAAAACACAACAATAACACAAATAACTCACAATGGAACACTTGTATTTCGTCGCAAGCAATCTGCGTGACCTGGATGGAGAAGGTGTGGGCGGGGCGTCCCTGGAGCACCATTGCCAACACGACGTCACTGTTTTTCTTCACGGCGAAGGTGGCTGTGGGCGGGGGATGGGGGGGGAGAAGAAGGGGGGGTTATGATTAATTTTTATTTATTTATTTATTTTTATTTATTATTTTTTTTATTATTATTTTTTTATTATTATTTTTTTATTTTTATTTTTTATTTTTTTTTTTTTTTGGGGGGGGGGGGTTGTTTATGGTGTGCGGGAGGAGGAGGGGTGTATATTTGTATATATGTATATGTATGCATTTTTTTTGTATTTATTTATTTTTTTGGGGGGTGTCTTTTATTTCTAGTGTGTGGGAAGATATAGATATATATATATATATATATATATATATATATATATATATATATATATATATATATATATATATATATTATATATATATATATATATATATAATATATATATTATATATATATTATATATATATATATATATATATATATATATATATATATTATATATATATATATATATATATATATATATAGTATATTATGTATATATATGTACCATAGGTATATATACAATAAATAAATATATATAAATATAATATATATATATATATATATATATATAGTATATATATATATATATATATATATATATATATATATATATATATGTATATATATGTATATATATGTATATATATGTATATATATGTATATATATGTATATATATATATATATGTATATATAATAAATATATATATATAAATATATATATATATATATATATATAATAAATAATAAATAAATAAATAAATAAATAAATAAATAAATATATATATATATATATATATATATATATATATATGTATATATATATATATATATATATATATATATATATATATATATATATTAATATATATACCACCTTTGTAAGTGTTTTCTGTATACAAGTAGTATTGTGTACTCAAACCACGAGTATATGTTGCCGCATAACATACACATAACATCCACATATCCGCCCATAATACATACTCGTCATCCGGTCATGTTGCCGCATATGGCGTGGTGGAGCCTTCCAAAGTGCCCAGGATAGTCAGGTGGTCGCCGATACAGACACCTTCAGTAAAGGGTGACAGTTCAAACTTCTCGAAGCTCAGTCTGCGAAGGGAGGAAGTGGGAGATAAGTTGATGATGATAAGGATAATGATTGTGGTGATGATGTTTGTAATGGTGAGGGTGAGGATGAGGTGAGGGTGTTGGTGGAGGGTGTGGTGGTGGTGAGTGGTGGTTGGGTGGAGTGGTGATGAGTGATGATGATGATTGGTTGATGGATGGATGATGATGATTGATGATGTCGATGATGAAGAGGAGGATGGTGATAGTGATGATGATGATGGTTACTGTGGTGGTGATAATAATGATGATAATGGAGGTGGTGGTAATTAATGATAATGACAATGATAAGTGATAAAACAATGATAACGATAAAATAATGAAACGATAATTGAGATGAAAAAAAATACAAACACACGAACACCCCCCGAGAAACACAAACACAAAAATTGGCCAAGACCCTCACCTGACAGCACACACGTCGCGCCCGACCTCCACCGTCAAGGGACACATACGTTCCTCCGTGTCATTCTTAGGGAAATTCGGGTTCCTGAAGTAGGTGCTGTGGGAACGCGTGTAACCGTCGCAGGATTTGTCCACTGAGGAGGAAAAAATTAAGGGCGTTTTAAGGGCTTTTTAAGGGAGTTAAATTGCGTCTATTAAGGGAAAGAAGATTAATGGTTTGTACCAAAAGATAATATTGATTTTTTGGGTGACTAGCTTGGTTTTTGTTTTTTTCTATTTATTTATTTATATTTTATGGTCTGTGTTTATTTATACTGATGTCGATTTGGTATGTTGAGAAATACATTCATCTGAGGATTTAAAGAATATTACGAAAATACTTAAGAACAAGCACAACGATTTTCATATATACCTACCTTGTACATTCCTATATTTTCTAAGAAAAGAGTAAAAAAAAGAAATAAAAAAGTCTTTGAAAGAGACACTTTGAGGAAGATAAAGACACAAAATTGTTTTTTATAAATAGTCTTTCAGGAAGATAAAGATACAAAATAGATAAGAAAACGGACTTGAGAGACAACAACAACAAAATACGAAGCAAATAACATGAAATTCGAAGCAGATCCACAGCGCCCATCCAAACCATTCTTCCACCGAACGCCCACGATAGCCAGCAGATGACATAAAAGCCCGCCCATGAGAAAAAGAATCCGCCCAAAAAACAACTAATCACCCACAATACTCAACATATATATGTGTATTATACCTTTTTTATCATCTAATGCTAGCTTTTAAGAAGGAAAGGACAACCAATTAGTACTTTAACATATATATGTGTATTTATATATTATTTTTATCAACTAATAGGACACCAGCCTTTAAGAAGTACAACCAATTTTTAACACATATATACGTATCATATATGTGTTATGTGTACTTTTTTATCATGCTAGGACACCAGCCTTTAAGAAGGAAGGAGGACATATATATTACGTATTATATATGTGTTATATGTACCTTTTTTTTATCATCTAATGCTAGGACACCAGCCTTTAAGAAGGGAGAAGAGGGGTGAGAGAGATGGGGAAATAAGGGGTTAGCGTCTTGGGAAATTCTTGGGGAAATCTTTAAGGGGGGGGGGAGGGTTAAGATTAGGGGTGATAAGGCATGGGGAAGCTAATGTCTTGGGGAGACTAGGGGTTTGTTAAGGGGGGTGATAAGGTGGGCTAACGTCTTGGGGAGACTGTCCAGGAATGGGTGCGTCTTGGGGTGATTTAAAGAGGGGAGAAGGGTGCCTGTTAGGGCGATTTTTCACAGGGGAGAAAAAGAGTACTTCTTGGAGATCTATAGCAGAAAAAGGCTACTGGATTATCTATCAGGGGGAAAAGGGATCTTCTTGGAGATCTAAACAGGGGAAAAAAGGGGGACTTCTTGGAAATCTATACAGGGGGAAAATGGTCCTTCTTGGAGATCTATACAGGAGAGTAGGATACGTCTTGAAGAAGATCCTTGCTGGGGAAAAGAGAACGTCTTGGGGAGAACTTCAAAGGGAAGGAGAGTACACCCTTGGGAGATCATTCCAGGGGGAGAAAAAGGTTTGAGGGGGAGATAGGACACGAAGGAAATAACGTCCTGGGGTATATCTATGAAGAGAAGAAGAGATACGTCTTAAGGAAGATCTTTCCAGGGGAAGGAAAGGGGTATCAAGGAGGAGATAAGACGAGAAATAACCATAACCGTCTTTGGGGGGACATCCACAGCGGGGAGAAAGGAACCAACAAACGTCTTGAGGACAGGAAAAGGACCAAGGAAGGAGATAAGACGAGAAATAACCCCAAACGTCTTGGGGGACATCTAGAGCGGGGAGAAGAACCATAACGTCTTGAAGGGCAGGGGAAAAGGACCAGGAAGGGAGATAGAGAGAAAATAACCATAAACGTCTTGGAGGACATCTAGAGCGGGAGAAGAACTTGAACGTGCTGGGGACAGGAAAAAAAGACCAAGAAAGGGGACTAATGTTTTAAAGAGCCAGGAAAGGGGGAGGGGAAGGAGCGTAGGAGAGAAATCTTGCAGGTCTTGGTGTTCGGGAGCGAGAGACAGCAGCAAGACTCATCGTCGCCTTTCCAGAGTACCGAAGGCAGTCACAGAGTACCCCGTTTACCCGGCGACCATGAGAATCTTCATCCGCAGAGCGAAGAAACCCATCGTGTCGTCACCTCGCCACAGCTGATACGGGGCGTTTCGGGGAACGTAGCGAGGTGAGGCGGTGAACATCTGTGGCGGAGTGACTGGAGAATCAGCGGGGAGGGGGGTGATGGGGGGGAGAATCAGTGGTGGTGGTGGGGGAGAGAGAGGGGGTGTGGAGGGAGGAGAGAAGAGAGGGGAGGGGGAGGGGAAGGGGGAGAGAGGTGAGGCGGGTGAACATCTCTGGCGGTGGGGAGGAGAGGGGGTGATGGGGGAAAATCAGCGGTGGTGGGAGGGGGATGGGGAGGGAGAAGAGAGAGAGGAGAGAAGAGAGGGGAGGGGGAGGGGAGGAGGAAGAGAGGGGAGGGTGGAAAATCACTGGTGGTGGAGGGGGATGAGAGAGGGGGGGGGAAGGGGAAAAGAAAGGGGGGGGAAGGAAATTCAGTTGGGGGGGTGGGGGGTGAGAGAGGGGTGGGAGGGCAGGGCGAAGAGAGGGGTAGGGGAAATGGGGTTAATGGGGAGAGACCAGAGGGAGGGGATGGGGTAGGGGTCATTTAGTGGGGGAAATAACTGACAGGAAGGTATTTGATGGGTAACTAATGTGATTATCATATGCTAATGAGGGAGGAAACACATTTTTTATCATTAAAGCGAAAATAATTGCGTTTTTTAAACAGAATACAAATTACACATAAAGCAGATTAAAGGAGTCCATTTATCTTTATCAAAATAGTATTCATGTGATGCTAAATAAAGCAATAAATGATAATAAAAATGGCAATTGAAATATATCTTATCTAAAAAAAAAAACACACACATTTGCAACAAGCAAATGGAAAAAAAATATCAGAAAAACAAATCTATGCAAAATATTATACTACACAAAAAATATCCTTTCTAATTTCTAAATATACTCCTCTAATCTTGTCTCGAAAAAGCATCAGCAATAACTAAATAAAAGCAATATACTTAAGCAAAACAAAAGCTAAAAAAGAATATAAAAAAAAGCCAATATCTATCAAGAAATTGCTGAACTCTGGACGGACAGAAGACCCTGGAAAAAAAGCATAGGAAATTATCTATTGAAAGGGAATATTAAGTACTTTCTCTCTCTCTCTCTCTCTCTCTCTCACATCTCTCTCTCTCTCTCTCTCTCTCTCTCTCTCTTCTCTCTCTCCTCTCTCTCCTCTCTCTCCTCTCTTTCCTATTTACAAGGAGAACGGCTTACTACTTATAAACTAAAAACTAAAAAATAATAAATATCAAAGAAGAGAACCAAAAGAAGAAAAAAATAGCAAACCCACCTACATCATAACAGATCTAAGCAAAGAAGAAAAAGAAATTAAAGCAAAGTCTAAAATTGGAAACACAGAAAAAAAAAAAAAAATCCACCCCGTCCCCCCAACATCCCCCCAACCCACTCCCACGCCCCCTTTTACTTACGTCTTCCACGCCGCTCCCACTTCGCTTGTCTCTCCTCGCTCTCTTCGCTCGACGCCACGGCCCCGCGATGGCCAGGGATCTGTGGATGAGGTGGATGAGGTGGATAAGGTGGGTAGGGTGGTGGGGAGGTGGATGGGGTGGGTGGGGGAGGTTGGGTGGGTCGGGTAGGGGGGGTATATGAGGTGGATAGGGTGGGGTGGATGAAGTGGGTGTGGTGGGTGGTGGTGAATTGGGGTGGGTGGGGTGGGAGAGGTGAGTGGATGAGGTGGGGTCGATGAAGTGGGGGAGGTGGGTGAGTTGGATGAGGTGGGTGGGTGTGGTGAGGTGTTTGGGTGAGTGGGTTGGGTGGGTAGTTGGATTAGGTGGGTGAGGTTTGTGAGGGTGGGGTAGGTGGGGTGGATGAGATGCGTGAGGTGGATGGGGGTGGGTGAGTTGGATTAAGTGGGCTCGTCAAGGAATCTAAAAGGGAGGTAGCGTTACCCCCATTGAAATCTGTGGTAACACTTAACGAAATTTTGTATTTTCCTGTTTTGTTTTTGCAAACTTCAATGTAACAAAAATAGCTCGCAAGCTTAAACAAAAGTGTTTATTTTTGGTTGCATTTCTGATACTGATAATGACTATGAATAAAAAATAAAAGAATAATCCGTAATTGGAAACAATTTCTGTGTCCTGATTGGCTAGCTATGACACCACCAAAGACTATATACGAAAGATAGGAAAGCATGGGAAAAGCCTGTGAGTCCCAACGGTTGGCGGATAGTGTAACATCTGAACAATAGATGGCGTTGTGTACGCGATGTATCGTCTGTTTGTTTACTATCATGAAACGCCACTTACTCAAAACGGGAGGAAAGGAATTGTTTGTTTTTTGGGGTTTGTTTTTATATGTTTTATGCTTCATGTTGTTTTAATTGATTTAATGGATGATGACCTGAAATTAAATAAAGATTTTTTTTTCTACATAAACGTATAATATCCTTGATTTAATGACAAAATGAGTGGAATTTATCAATACTGAAAGATTGCAGAGTTTATTTAATAGATTTGTTTATTTGATATAGCGTCTATATAATTTAAGTTCGTATTCATTGTATTAACACCAAAGATATTTTCTGCAATATAATTGTATAGTATTTAAACAATGGAATAATTTTATGTCATGTAAATATGCATACACATAAGATAATTTGATAAATGTTTTATTGTCATATTCTGAAAAACAGTCAAAACCTTATTTCAATTGTAAACAATCTCTAATCAAAGAAGTTATTAAAGGATAGTATAATTATATAATTCCATGTAAATTTATATTATATAAAGTAATTCTTTGAGAAATATATTTCGTCTCTTATTTAAAAAAGACTAAACTAAAATACGAATTGAAATATTGATATAAATTTATAGTCCCCCCTAAAAACATTCTCCTTTCTAAGTTACATATCTGAGCAATAGATGGCGCTGTATGAAGTTCTGGGCCTCACATTTTTTTACTCGGTGTGATACGTGCTTTCCTATCTTTCTTATATAGTCTTTGTTATAGCTTCCTTTATATATGGATGACTATGTATCACGAAGATTAGGTAAATTGGGTGGATGAGGTGAATCAGGTGGATGAGGTCGATTAGGTGGTTTAGGGGATCGTGTGGATTAGGTAGATGAAATGGATTGGAAACAGACTGATTAGGGACATGAGACGGGACTGGGAAGATTTTTGGTGGAAAGATGGAGTGATTGGAGGAAGGGAGAAAGGGGGAAAGGTAGTGTGTGTGTGTGTGTGTGTGTGTGTGTGTGTGTGTGTGTTGTGTTGTGTGTCTGTGTGTTGTGTGTGTGTGGTGTGTGTGTGTGATGTGATGAGGGAGAAACTTGATCACTATCTGTGTATGCATGTATGTATGTATGTATGTATTATGATGCATGTCTGTCTGTCTATCTGTATGTATATGTATGTATGGATGTATTATATACACGCATGTATGCATATGTAGGGCTATATATTGAAGTATGTATACATGTGTGTATGTGCGTTTGCGTGTAAATAATATTGTTTGTTTTAAGTATATATTTAAGTGAATGTGTACGTGTATATATGATTGTGTACGTGTATTTATATATATATATATATATATATATATATATATATATATATTAATGCATACTGGCTTGCTTGTTTGCAAATTTAAATACATAAGCATCACAATATAAACAAAATACTCGTATCACAAATAAAAACAAAACAAAAAGATTTTTTTTAAAGAACTTACAACAGCAGTAATTTAATTCGACCGTCCATGTTGAGTGTAGCTGGTAGAGGCTTCTCGAGCTGAACGAAGTAATTTGCAAACGAACGAAATTCAGAGAAGAGTGACAAGACTAAACAGAGGAGAGCTGTTGTCTCTCAGTGCATCGTCCTTTTCGTTCTTTCTCCTTCAGTTCTTTCTGCGAAACTCCTGCAAAAAAATAATTTCAGAATTAAATAAAATTTTAGAGATTATGTAATGTAATTGTTAATATTACTAGTTTTTTTCAGTTAATAATATTAATAATAACTACAACAATGATAATAATGTTAACAATGCTGCTGATGACAACAACAGCAACAATGATAATAATAATAACCATACTATTACAGATAATAATAATAATGATCTGATAATGATGATAATTATAATGATAATGATAATAATGATCAGTATTACTATCCCTGTTGAATAGTAGCGATAACAATGATATTAACAATAATAATGATATAAATGATTATGATAATAATTCTACTACTATTAATAGTAATAACAACAGCAACAGCAATAATAATAATAATAATAATAATAACTAATAATAATGATAATGATGATAATAATATTCATCATTATTATCATTATTTATGTTATTACTATAACAACAGCAACAAAAACAGCAATAATAATGACAATGAAAATCATAATGTTGATAAAAATCACAGCAACAATAATGATAACGACAACAATAACAACAAAACAATAATAATAATTAATAATAATAAAACAATAATGACAATAATAATAATAATAACAATAACAATAATAATAACAATAATATCAGTAGTAATAATGTCAAAAACTAAATTATAAGAACTCCCCTCTCCTTCTCTCCCTCCTTCTCCTTACTCTCCTCTTTCCCTCTACCTATCCTCTCAATGTGTCCTCACCTTCACTACCCTCTCCCTCCCTTCCTCCCTTCTCCTTCCTCCTTCCTCCCTCCCTTTCCTCTCTCCCTTCCTACCCCCTCCCCACCCTCCTCTCCTTCCTCCTCCCTTCCTCCTCTCTCCTTCCCCTCCCTTTCTCCCTCCCTCTCTATAACCCTCCCCTTCCTTCCCTCCCTGCCTCCCTCCCTATCCCACCCCTCCCTCCTCCCTCCCCTCCTATCTCGCGTATGGCCTGAAGGTGCAATTCCTCCCCCTCCACCCTCCCCCACCCCCACCGCCCCTCTACTGTGACCACAAATACCCGCTTCCTTATATGGGCGTGCGTTGAGGAATCTGCGACCCGTGGGCGTGAGGAGGCAAAAGTTGTGCGTCATTTTACTCCTTTTCGTTTTTTTTTCTTTTTTTCTTTTTTTTTTTCTTTTTTTTTTGAGGGAGGGAGGGAGAGGGGAGAGGGAGAGGGAGAGAGGAGGGAGGGAGGGAGGGAGGGAGGGAGGGAGGAGGAGAGAGAGAGAGAGAGAAGAGAGAGAGAGAGAGAGAGAGAGAGAGAGAGAGAGAGTGAGTGAGTGAGTGAGTGAGTGAGTGAGTGAGAGAGAGAGAGAGAGAAGAGAGAGAGAGAGAGAGAGAGAAGAGAGGAGAAAGAGAAAGAGAAAGAGAAAGAGAGAGAGAGAGAGAGAGAGAGAGAGAGAGAGAGAGAGAGAGAGAGAGAGAGAGAGAGAGAGAGAGAGAGAGAGAGAGAGAGAGAGAGAGAGAGAAGAGAGAGAGAGAAAACGATTAAGCGAGTTGTTCTAAGAAAGAAAAAAAAAACGTAAAACAAAATATATATATGATTACTACGGGACAGTGAATGATGGAAGAAGTTAAAGACAAATTCTAAGACAGAAAAAAGAGAAGAAATTTCAATAGATTTGCACTTTTTTTTTTCAGGGAGAGAAAAAAATATCTAATCAAAACACATGACCATGAATTTACATTGAAATAACCTGAATGCAACTTGAAAGAAATATAAAAATACACAAAATATACAAGAAACCCATGAAATATAAATAAAAAATCTTATTTCTTTTATGTAGAAATAAAAGTTTTCTCTGAATGCATGTCATTCAAGTGACAAAAAACAAGAAGAAAAAACAGTAAAATCAGTGTACCAACATTAATAATAGTAAAAACAAAAATTACCATAGCAACTACAATCATGAAGTGATAATGAAGAAAAAAAATAAAAAATAAAAATCAATAATAATAAATAATAATAAAATAATAATAATAATAAAGAGTCCACCCGCCAAGAAGCAAGTATAAAAAACAAACAAAAAACAAACATAAAAAGTGGCGGTCATTACCCTTGGCACTCACAGTTTAAACCAGCCAGTGTTTACTTAACGACCAGACCCTGTGAACTCGTGGTCTTTTTTTTTTAACTGGTGGTTTCGATAATAGAGTTGGTGCATTTTTGTAAGTGGGAGGGAGGGTAGGGAGGGGGGAGGGGAAAGGGAGGGGAAGGAGGGGAGGGAGGGAAGGGGATTGGTGGAGAGGGTGGAAGGAGGGAGGGAGGGAGGGAGGGAATGAAGGGGCGGGAATGAGGGATGGAGGGTGGGAGGGAGGAGGGAGAGGGGAGAGAAAGGAGGGAAGTAATGGGTGGGAATGAGGGGTGAGAGAGAGAGAGAGAGAGAGAGAGAGAGAGAGAGAGAGAGAGAGAGAGAGAGAGAGAGAGAGAGAGAGAGAGAGAGAAGAGAGAGAGAGAGAGAGAGAGACGAGAGAAGATAAAGAGAAGAGAAACAATAAAACAGAAAAAAAAACAAGACAAAGAAACACAGAAGACAAATACACAGCACCCCCCCCCCTCCCGAAAAAAATAAAACAAAAGAAAAAGAAAACGAAAGAGAGACAAAGAGAAGATGCAAATTGGACTTCCAGACGATCCAAAATACGAGACAAATCCTGAATAAATGGACAAGCAAACCGACAGAAGAAGAGAGAAAGAAAATAGAAGAAAAAAGAAAAAGAAAAACAGAATAAAATAGATGCATAAAATCTGATAAAATTGTGGAATAAAAGTGGAAGGAAAGAGCGGAAGAAAGAAAATAGAAGAAAAAAAAAAGGGTTTATAGGAAGATAGAATAAAAAATTAATGATCAAAATCTGATAAAATTGTGGAATAAGAGTAGAAGGAAACAGTGGAAGAGGAAGGAAGGAGAAAAATAGAATAATGAGATGAAAAAGAAGAAAGAAAGGAGGAAGAGAAAGATAGAATATAAAAGAAATAAATAATAAAAAAACTGAGAACAGGTTAGGAAAAAGGAAAGACAGAATAAAATACTGAAAGACTGAGACGAAGATGAAGAGAGAGAAAAGAAAAAGTTAAGGAGCTAACATAAGCAGAATAAGAAAAGAGAGAGAGAGAACAGAAAAGAAAAAAACAAAAGAACAGCAACATCAGGACGGTACGAAGACCAGGCGAACGAGAAAGATAACAAAAGATAACAAAAATGATAAAGATGAAGACAAAAAAAAAAAAAAAAAAAAAAAAGCTTGCAAGGCTGGTTCCTCTGTTGCAGACACGTGAATCTGCAACCACGTGGCCAGTGGCAAGAAGTTGCTGGGCTCAAGGTAAATGTTGTTCTCTCTCTCTCTTTCCTTCCTATCTTTCTTTCTTTCTTTCTTTCTTCTCTTCTCTCTCTCTCTCTCTCTCTCTCTCTCTTCTCTGTTCTCTTTCCTTTCTTTCTTTCTTTTTCTTTCTCTTGTTTTCTATTTCTTTCTCTTGGTCTCTCTCACTCCCCCCCCCCCCTCTTCTCTCTTTCTCTCTCTCTACTCTGCATCACCCATCCACGCAGACAAGACAAGAAAAAAAAGGTAAGTAATAAATACAAAAAAAAAAAAAAAAAAAGGAAAGAGGGAAAAAAAAATAAAGATAAATCAAAAAATATGTAAAAACAAACGAAAAAATGCAAAATAAAAACCTGCAAAAATACGTAAAACGAATGAAAAAAAAACTGCAAACACGAATCCCCAAAATACGTAAAACAAACGAAAAAAAAAAAAAAAAAACACACAATAGCAATCCCCCCCCCCCAAAAAAAAAAATAGACCTAAAAAAAAAAAAAACCCAACCAATAACCTAAATAAATAACCTAAAAAAATAACCTAAAATAAACAAGAAAAACAACAACCCAATAACCTAAATAAATAACCTAAAAAAAGTAACCTAAAATAAACAAGAAAAAAAACAAAAACAAAAAAACAAAGCACCAGGCAATACTGCAATCCTGCAAGCACTCAGACCTTCTCCTGGATGCCTCTGGAAGCACACGACACTTCGCTTCTCTGATCACATATTGAACACACCGCTTAAGATAGGAGCCAATCTGACTTTTAGATCGGATAGAAAACGTGTCCCAGTGATGTGGTTCGTTATAGTGGGTGGTCTCTCTTTCGAGGTTTTTAACTCGGTCTCTTTTGTTTCGGTCTCGGTCTCTTTCTTTTCTTTTCTTTTTTTCTCTCTCTTTCTTTCTTTTTGTCTTTCTTTGTTCTTGCTATCTTTCTTTCTTTCTTTCTTTCTTGCTCTCATTTTCTTCTCTTCTCTCTCTCTCTCTCTCTCTCTTTCTCTTTCTCTTTCTCTCTTCTCTCTCTCTCTCTCTCTCTCTCTCTCTCTCTCTCTCTCTCTCTCTCTCTCTCTCTCTCTCTCTCTCTCGTCTTTCCGTATCATATCATATATGTAGAGAAAGAAAGCAAGAGAGAAAGAAAAGAGGAGAAAAGGGAAGAGAAGATAAAAGAAAGAAGAAAAGAAAAGAGAGAAGAGGAGAAGAAGAAAAGATAAGAAAGAGAAGAAAAGAGAAGAGAAGGAAAGAGGAGAGAGAAAAGAGAAGAGAGAAGAGAGAGAGAGTTCATTGACCGCCGCTTCGAACACATCATCCTCCCCCCCCCCTCTCCCCCTTTCCCTCCCCTCCCCCACTTCCAACACGCCTATGACCTTGGCCTTCACCATTCCACAATCTCGCTCGTTCTCTAATCTTCGCTCAGCCGCCCTTACGCGCGCTGTCCTTTCGAACCCGATGCATTCTGACACCGCGCGAAACGCAACGAAATCCTCGAGAAGTGAAAATTATCGGAAAAGCGAACATACGATCGGTTTATTGTGTCCGTAACAGGAAGTGATAAATATACCGAGTGGTTTAAAGTGTCCGTTAATGTTTTAATTTAAACCCTTTCGTGAGGCAGGTAGGAATGCGCTGTGCACACAACACATACACACATAACTGCACACACATGCATACAGACATGTAGGGGTGCACATGGATGTTTGTCTGTGGGGCGAGAGAGAGGGGGGGGGAGGAGGGAAGGAAGAGAGAGAGAGAGAAGAGAGGAGAGAGAGAGAGAGAGAGAGAGAGAGAGAAGAGAGAGAGAGAGAGAGAGAGGAGAGAGAGAGAGAGAGGGAGGAGGGGAGGAGGAGGGAGCGACGAGAGAGGGAGAGAAAGAAAGAGAGAAGAGAGAGAGAGAGAGAGAGAGAGAGAGAGAGAGAGAGAGGAGAGAGAGAGAGAGAGAGAGAGAGAGAGAGAGAGAGAGAGAGAGAGAGAGAGAAGAAAGAGAGAGAGAGAAAAAAAACAAGAGACAAACACATAGAGTGAAAGAGAACAAAACAAAAGAACTAAAAGAAAAAAATATGACAAGAAAAAAAAACAGACAAAGGACAAAAAATCCAGAAACAAACTAACGCACGAACACACTACAAACAAAGTAACAAAGAACAAAGGAAAATAAAGAAGACACGAGAGGCCGTTTTGTCTCCTCAAATGTTTTCTTTGTCTTCCCCCCCCAATGTCCTTCAGAATCTGCTAATATTCTCGTTACGAAACAATACCGGTTTAATTTCATTATTTTATGCATTTATTGTTTCCTCTATCGATGTATTTCTTTGGTAATAAACCTGTAATAATTGTTAGAATTTTTGTATCGTTTTGGAATATTTTTTTTCGTATATAATATAACTTCTCTGGGATTTTATTTTATTTCTATTTATATGACTTTTTTATCACTCAAATTCGAAAAAGAAAAAGAAAAATGGAATAGAAATTAAGAAGAGTATATAGAAAAAGGTCGTTCAATCCTTTAACAATGAAACATCTAACAAGTTAACAATCAATTAAGTAGTGATCAAAGTCAGAGTAATTTACTTTCGAAATTAACATTCTCTAGTCTCGTTTCCATTCTATCTGTTATTTATTCTCCATTTTATCCTCCTTACTCTTCTTCTCTAACTCTCCAAGGTGACTGACTTGTGAATCTTACTCCATCATTTTTTCTTTTTTTCTGAATCTCTCTCTCTCTCTTCTCATCTCTCTCTCTCTCCTCTCTCTCTCTCTCTCTCTCTCTCTCCTCCCCTCTCTCTCCTCTCTCTCTCTCTCTCTCTCTCTCTCATCATCTTCCTGTTCTCTCTCTCTCATCTCTTCTCTCTCTGCCCAGTTGGAGAAAGTCGCGACTCTCATCTCTTCTCTCCTCTCTCTCTCTCCTCTCATCGCTCCTCGCGCCCGCTCATCGTCGGGCGTCCGGTATGTTCGCCCGCCTGCACACGTCTTCCTCCTCCACTATCTCGCTGCTGCTCCCTCTCATCCCTACTCTTCTCGTCGCTCGGCACCCAGCTCTTTGATGGCGTCTCTCCTCGTCTGCCCCCGCCATCTCTCCCGTCTCTCCTCTTCTCGCTCGTGCTCCGTTCCTCGACTCTTTCATCATCTGCTCATACTCCTCCCCGTCCATCTCTTGGCGTCTGTCCACGTCTTCTGACTCTGGCTCTTTCCTCTCTGCATCGTCTGGTCTCTCTCTCGGTCTTCCTCTCTCGTCTCCGGCTTACCGGCTCGTCTCTCTCCTCTCTCATCTCCTCTCTCTTCCAGGCTCGCTCTTCATTCCTCGCTCTCTGCTCTTCTCTCGTAACTCTGTCTGCTTCCCTTCCCAGTTCGTCTCTCCTCGTCCTCTCCTGGTATCTCCTCATCTGTCGTCAGACTCTCCTCACTCCCTCCTCCCGTCCCGTACGTGAATGAAATAATGGTGCCTAATAACTGTTTTCACGTGCTCCGGCTGCCTACTCCGCTCTCGATGATTTTCTGCTCTAACGAGAGGCAGGACTGGCGGTGATTGTTGTGAGTAATCGAGTAAATGGAGGAGTGGTACGACCATGCGTATATGAGTCGGGAGGGAAAAAGTCATCCGTGCGGCTGCATTGCACATAGGATGAGCGCGATCGACAGGAGTAACTATTTTGAGCGAAGTTTACGCTCCTTTCTCCGTCCTCCGCCTCTCGCTTTCTCTCTCTCGTTCTCTCTCTCTCCTCTCCCTTGACACCTCTCTCCTCTCAAAACCTCATTTTTTTTTTTTTTAGAGATTCTAGATGTGATTACTGGGGGCCTATACTTGTGCGGGTGCAACGCAGCGGGTCCACCATGGAAAGCATAGAAAAGCGGGAAGTGGAACCGGTTGCCCCCTTCGTCTAATTTTTTTTCCGAGAGGTCGAACGCTGGACCTAAAAAGGACTCCTCCTGCAGACCAGTTTTCGCAGTCTGCTGCATCCCAGTGTGTGTCGCTGGGTCAGATGACTCTGTGTATGATCTGATGAGAACGTAGCCGTATGTGTGTGTCCACGCGTTAGAGAAGCAGAGCTTTATAGGAGGTGTTAAGTTTCTGATGGTGCTTAGGAGGAGTGCTGGGGAGAAGTGAGTAGCGGTGTCGGTCGTCATTATGTTGTGACCGTTTCGTGACACTACTTGTCACAATTGTCTCACTCTGATATGCTTTCAGATGGCACTCAGGATTCTATTCTGCACGAGGTATGTGGATAGCAGTGGCTGATCATGAACACTATGTGTTGTCTGGTGACATGTAATGTCGCTGTAATGGCAAGTGATTAGGAATAATATGAAGGATTAAAGGAATATAAATAACCGGAAGAAACAATAATAAATAATAATAATAATACACACACACACACACACACATCAACACACATTAATACTATATATAGCACTATATATATATATATATATATAACCACTTATTTATCTCTATCTGTCTGCCTTTCCTCTCCACCCTTCTTTCCTATCTACGCCTTCCCCACTATTCCTTTCCTCTTCTGCCTTTCTCTTTCCATCTTCCATCTTCCTCCCCCTTTCCACTTTTCTCTCCTTCTCCCTCTCTCTCCCCCTTCCACCTCTTCTCCCCTCTCCACCACCCCTTTCCATCCCTCTTCCACCCTCCCTCTCCCTCTCCCCCTCTCTACCCCCCTAACCACCTCCCTCTCCCTCTCCCTCAGACAGAACCCCCGACTCCACTTGCATAAGTTCAAAAAAGACGAACAAAAAAGGGGTTCTTTCGCCCTTGAGCTCGGCAGTGCAGACGACTTCATCTTCCTAAGTGATCACTTATTGTCGGGTACAGTTATAGTCAGTATCTTGTTACTGTGGTCTTCGTTGGGTTGAGATTGTGCTTTTTATATTATATTTTACCTATTTTATTATCATTATCTTCATTTTCAGCTTTTATTTTTATTTATTTATTTATATCTTTATTTCTTTTTGGGGGGACTGATTAAATTTGGTAAAAATGTTACTACTTCTTCCTATTTCTTATAATTATTTTCAAAAAATTGCTTTCTATATTAATTAAATTTGGCCCAATAATGTACTTATTTTTTTCTCTTTTTTCATTTTTATTAGATTATTAAATTTGGCTGCTAATTATTTTTATTTTATTCATTTTCATTTTATATCTTTATATTAATTTTTTGTCGAGTATTCATGCAGATTACATGTCCCTTCATAACAATTTCTTTGTTACGTAAAATTTGACATAAAAAAAGATAGGCAAGTCAGTGAACCACATAATACGAATCCACAAAGTTTTTCTTATCATTAATACCTCCCCGGGTATTGAAGCCACGTCGCTGTTGGATAAGACAAAAATTTGCTCTAAAACATTTTTTTTTACTTATTTAATTGTTGTGAGAAGGAACACTAATTTATTTATTTTTTTTTATTTTTTGTCAAGTAACACATGGTATGAAGATTTCCTTTATTTTGGGTTTTACGTTTTTTTTTTTTTTTTTGTGAAGGAACACTAATTAGGTTTTTTTCTGGGGGGGGGTGCACTAATTAAGGATTTTTCTTTTTGATTTTCTTTTTTTGTGCAGCTCCAATTAATTGAAGTTTTCCTCTTTTTTGTTTTTATTTTTTTTTTTCACGAAACACTAATTAATAGTTCTATTTAGTTGTTTTGGTTTTATGGACATGCTATTAATTCATGACGATTCTATTTTAATAAATGTAAATAATCATAATATCGTGATCGCATTTATAACATTTTTAACTTTTTTATAATTTTTGATATTTGATTTTTCAATCAATTTAATCTCAAATTCCTTTTTTTCTTCGTCTCAGCCCTGTCATACAATACGTTATTCATCATCGTTAATAGATTCGTGAAAACTTTAAAATGGAAAGAAATGAAGGAGTCGAGCGTTTAAAAGTGTTATACATAATCTACAGCGGCATTTCTTATCTTTCTCTCTCCTTCTCCCTCTCCCTCTCTTTTTCCACTCCTCCTCTCTCTCGTCTTTTTTTCTTTTCTGTTTTACTCTAATATTCTCTCCCTATAACTCTGGTTCTTTCATTCTCTCCTCTCCTTCCTCCTTTCCTCCCTCTTCCCTCTCTCTCTCTCTCTCTCTCTCTTCTCCCTCTTCCACTTTCTCTCTCTTCCCTCCCCTCTCTCTGTCTCTTCTCCCCCTCTCTCTGTCTCCTTCCTCCCCCCCTCTCTCTCTGTCTCCTTCCTCTCCTCCCCTCTCTCTCTATCTCTCTCCTTCTTCCTCTCCCTCTCCCTCTCTCTCCCATTCCTCCTCTCTTGCCAGGAGACAGTTACAGAAGACAATTAATTCACCGCAGCTGAATGTCTATTTTTGGACACTTCCTTACGAGATCAGCTGAACATCTTGGTGAATTTAAGCTAAATATCTTATGTTTAAAATCAACATTGTTCATATGTTTGTTTGTTTCTTTTATTTATTAATATTTCTTCTTCTTTCTTTTTTTTTTTTGCAATCTACGTATAATTCTAAGGCATAAATTCTTGGAGGTTTGCAATCAGGTGCTTTAATATTGCAAGGACAAGCGCCCCCTCTCCCCCCCCCCAACCCCTCGTCCCTCCCTCTTCCTCAGCCTCCCCCACCCGCTAAATACCCACCTTCCCCACCTCTTGCATACCCACCCTTCCCCCATTCCCTGAATACCCACCCCTCCCCTACCCCTTTATACCCACCCTTCCCCTTCCCCACTAAACACCCACACCTACACCCTACCCCTCCCCATCCCCACACCCTTATACACCACACCCAACACCCTACCCCTCCCATCCCCCCACCCGTTATACACACCCCTACACCCTACCCCCCCCCCACACCAACCTCCCCCTCCCCATCCTCCCCCCCGT
>NW_020871167.1:112574-122574 GCF_003789085.1 Penaeus vannamei
TAATAAACTTATTATTTAAGAAACGGTTTATATAACAAACTTCTTGACGGAAATAGTGACACAGACGAATTATTACCCTAATCTGCGTAAACAGAAAAAGAGAGACGTAAACACTCGCTTCCTACAACAACAACAACAAAAATGTCGTTAAAATTTCCTACTTGCCACTGCCATTGTTTTCCTAAACGATTCCACGGGATGAAGAGAAGGATGGAGGATTCCCAGTATGCAAAGGATATCCTAGGAGGCCAGTACGCGTTCTTCAGTTTAGGTTAGAACGCCGCAGGACAAGGGAGTGTGTTGGGGAGGAGGGAGGGAGGGAGGGGAGGGAGGGAGGGGGGAGGGAGGGAGGGGAGGGGGGCAAAGGGAGGCTTTGTAGGAGGGAGGGAAGGAGGGGGAGGGAGGGAGGCTTTGTAGGGGGAGGGAAGTCGAGGGAGGAGTGGAGTGTGTGAAGTCAGTGACCTGGGATAGAACCTGTCGTGGCGACTGTCTCTCTCTCTCTCTCTCTCTCTCTCTCTCTTCTCTCTCTCTCTCTCTCTCTCTCTCCTCTTCTCCTCTCTCTCTCTCTTTCTCTTTCTCTCTCCTCTTTCTCTCTCTCCCTCTCTCTCTCTCTCTCTCTCTCCTCTCTCTCCTCTCTCTCTCTCTCTCTCTCTCTCTCTCTCTCTCTCTCTCTCTCTCTCTCTCTCTCTCTCTCCTCTCTCTCTCTCTCTCTCTCTCTCTCTCTCTCTCTCTCTCTCTCTCTCTCTCTCTCTCTCTCTCTCTACCCTACCCACTCACTCTTTCCTTCAACCTTGCCTTTCTCCTTTTTCTCTTTATTTTGACTGCTTTATCTCCCCCTTCCATCTTGCACTAACAAGCTCTGGTGGGCGAATGGCGCTACCAGAGCAGCTAAAAGTCGCAGTAAAGATGCCAAACAGAAAAAAATTATGCTACAATGTTACAAGATATTAGTGTACCCCCTTCAGGATTCCGTTTTCTATGAGGCGTTCGAAAATGAATTCAAGGTCAGGTTTTTTATTATTAATTCGATTATGGTGATAATCAAATTGAATAAAATAAAGGTGTTTTTTGTTTGTGAGAGTAACTATGGCTTTTTCTAAAATAAATTCTAATTTTGAGCGGGAAAGGTGAGATAATTTTGAATATTTTTTTTCTTTTAACTAGTTATTTCAAAAAAAAGGTAACTGTCACTAATAGGAACTCATAAGATGAGGTTGAGTATGAAATGATTTTACTTACATTAAATTATAATAGAAAATCGAGTGAATTATGCAAATGGTATCCTTATCATGTACTATTAGATCGCATAATGTAATTTGAAATATATTTATGAGTTAAATAATAAAGAGTGATATATGATCATGTTTATATGTCAGAGGTCGGCAACCTTCTGAACATAGTGTGCCATTTTATAATCAGTCCTTTCTTATTTATACCCTTGCGTGCTTGTTTTTTTCAGTACTGTATAACCAAGTGTATTTTCCTGCACATACATGAGTGTAATATTTGTTTGATATTTAGTATTCTGTGTAACAAAAATATATGTGTTTTATAATTTTCGATCTATACTCACCTTATTGATATCTGGGCACACCGTTGTTATCCTGCTGCGGTGGGGCCCATAATAGTAGACTCTCTCTCTCTGTCTGTCTGTCTCTGTCTCTCTCTCTCTCTCTCTCTCTTCTCTCTCTCTTCTCTCTCTCTTTTCTCTCTCTCTCTCTCTCTTCTCTTTCTCTCTCTCTCTCTTTCTCTTCTCTCTCTCTCTCTCTCTCTCTCTCTCTCTCTCTCTCTCTCTCGTCTGTCTCTTCTCTCTCTCCTCTCTCTCTCTCTCTCTCTCTCTCTCTCTCTCTCTCTCTCTTCTCTCTCTCTCTCTCTCTCTCTCTCTCTCTCTCTCTCTCTGTCTCTCTCTCTCCTCTCTCTCTCTCCTCTCTCTCTTCCTTCTCTCTCTCTCTCTCTCTCTATCATCTTGTTTGTTTTTTTTTTTTTGCTCCTGAATCACATGTGCCATAGACAAGCACTCTGCGTGCCAAGGCTGGCACTGTGCCATAGGTTGCCGACCTCTGTTATATTACTGTGTATATGCCACACACACAACACACACACACACACACACACACACACACTATATATCTAGGTTTATTTATATATAAATGCATATACATATATATTCACACGCAACACATCCTAAATCAATTCATTAAAAAAAAAAATCGCCAAGAATATCTACTGAACGATATTTTTCTTGCCTGTTCGACGCAAATCAGAAATCAAATAGACATAAGTGATTCACCAACATCCAGAGCTGTCGTTCTTGCTGTCTTGTTTGCAGAGTGACTGGCGAGAGATTGCAAAGGTGCAGGTGGAATGCGAGAGAGGGGATGGGGAAGAGAATGAGGGAGGGAAGGAGAGGGAGAATGAGGGAGGGAAGGAGAGGGAGAATGAGGGAGGGAAGGAAGGGAGAATGAAGGGAGGGAGGAGAGGGGAATGAGGGAGGGAAGGNAGCCAAAGATCAAACGATAAGAAACCGATAAAGAGAAGAGAGAAAGCGAGGAGCGAAAAAAGCATGAACGCAAAAAAAAGTAGCGATAAAGATTTTTAAACAAAAGAAAGACCGAAAGGGAATATGAGATGATGAGCGAGCGAAAGAGAACGAAAAAGAGCGGAAAGATTAACAAAAGAAAGGACCGAATAGAAATGAGAGAAAGAATAGCGAAAGAAAAAATAATATCCCGAGCCCAAAATAAAAATAAAAAATAAAAATAGAACCACCGAAAGAGAACGATGGAGAGAGAGAAAGATTCAAGCGAAAATAGAGAGAGAGAAAAAAAAAGGCGAGCAAAATCCAAATAAATTATAATAATAGAAATAATAAAAAACCGGAGCAAATAAATAATAACAAATAACAAACACACAAATAAATCGAAAATTGAACCCCCCGAAAGAGGACGAGAGAAAGAGAGAGAGGAGAGCTCGAGAGAGAATGCGAGAGAGATATCCCTCCCTTTCCGCCCTTTTCTGTGTCGTTCCGCCGCGCGCGATGAGCACCAGGGTGGCCGGCCCACCGCCCGCGCCTTAGTCGTTAATCAAGGAGTAAAACGGCGCCCATTCGGCTATTCATGGATAGTTTTTTAATTCAGTTGAATGAAGCATTCTGGCGCTTGACTAATTTAAGGACCAAGTAGCGTTGCGGTCCGCTTGGGTGTGGCGTAGGGAGTGGGTGGGGGTTGTCCGTGAGGGAGGTGAGTGGGGATGGGAGGGGTTGTGCGTAGAGGGGGAGGATGAGAGGTGTGAGGGGTAGGTGAGAAGGTGAGAGGGGTAGGGTGGCGTTTGAGAGGTGGTAGGGTAGTGGGGTGAGAGGTGTGAGGGAGAGGTGGGTGAGGGTGATTGAGGGTGGGGAGAGAGGGAGGGGGTGAGGAGTTCGAGGGGGAGAGGGGGAGAGAGGTTGTAGGTGGGTGAAGATGGGGTGAAGGAAGAAGGTGGAGGGAGGTGGGTGAGGTGGTAGGAGTGGGTGATGGAGGTGAGGGTGAGAGTGGTGAGGGTAGACGGCGGGTGAGGGGTGAGAAGTATGAGGAGAGGGGGGATGGTTTCCGACGTGAGGGAAGACATGGGGAGACGGGAGGAAGGGGTGATGAGGTCGTGAGGGGAGGGGTAGGGGTAGGATGGAGTGGGGAGGAGGGGTAGGGTGTATGTTATACTTTGATATTTGTGTGGGGTAGGGATGTGATGGGAGGGAGGCGGAGGGAGAGAGGTGTGAGTGGTTGGGACGGGTAGTTGATGGCGAAGGAGGTGGGAGGTGAGGTGTGGAGTTACGTTGGAGGGGTTAGGGGTTGGTGAGGGAGGGAGGGGGCAGGGGGAAAGGGGAAGGTATGTATGATGTGGGTGGGTGGGGAGAGAGGGAGGAGAGAGGAAAAGGGTGGAGGAGGTGGGGAGGTAGGATGGGGAGGGGTGGGAGGGGGGAAAGGAAGGATAAGGGGAAGGTATGTAGGGGGGAGTGGGTGGGAGACGGAGAGCGGAGAGAAGAGGGTGGCTGGGAGAGGAGGGAGAGCGAGAGAGGGAGGCGTGAAGCTGGTGAGAGTAGGAGGGATAGGAGAGGCGAGAGGGTGGGAGGGAAGGGTGGTGATGAGGGACGCAGAGGTAGAATATGCAGATAAATAGATAGAAATATAAAGAGAGACAGAAGATTGACATGAGAGAGAGAGAAGGAGGAGGAGAGAGATGATGATGAGATGAGATGAGATTGAGAGAGAGAGAGAGATGAGGTAGAATGAGAGATGAGAGAGAAGAGAGGAGATGAGAGAGAGAGAGAGAGAGAGAGACAGACAGGACAGACAGAGACAGAGAGAGAAAAAAACAACAACAACATAGGAATTACATTTTGCATTTATCGTTTGTTTCTCTGAACATTTGTGCCATCATGTTCTTACGCACCACACTTACACGTTACACTGTCCACTTACACACACACACACACACACACACATCCCCAACCGAAAACCACACCAAACGCACACAGAAAACACAAACAAAACACCGAACTCTGCGATCCTTGTTATTCTAAGTTAGACAAGAGGGAAGAGGGGGAGAAACTCATGATTGACGACGAGATGGTCGAGGATTACAGCAAATAGCATCGATTAACAGACCTTAATGGCGGGCGGGACTGTTTGCCCTGACGAAATAAATGAGACGTTCTCGTGCATGCTTTTGCTTGGATCAGTTTTATTGGCCGGGGATGGAGCCGGCGAGGGCGGAGGGAGAGAGGAGAGAGGAAGAGAAAGAGAGAGAGGAGAGAGAGGAAGAGTGGCGGGAGGGAGAGAGGGAGAGAGGAAAGAGGAGAGAGAGCGAGAAGGCAGAGAGGAGGAGATGGGAAGGAGAGAGAGGAAGAGGTGAAGGGAGAGAGGAAAGATGAGATGAAGGAGAGATGGAGGAGAGACGGAAGGAGGAAAGATGAGAGAGGAGAGTGAGAGGAAGAGAGAGAGTGAGGAGAGGGGAGAGAGGATGAGAGGGAAGGAGAGAGAAGAAAGAGAGAGAGGAAGAGCGGAAGAGAGGGAAGGAGGAGGAGAGAAAGAGAGAGAGTGAGAGAGACGAAGATGGGAAGGAGAGAGGAGAGAGGGAAGGAGAGAAAGAGAGAGAGGGACATGAAGGAGAGAGTGGAAGGAGAGAAAGAGAGAAGAGAGATGAGGCAGAGGATAGGAGAGAGAGGAGAGAGGGAAGGAGAGAGAGGAAGAGGAAAGGAGGAGAGAGGAGATGGAGAGAGGGAGGAGAGAGAGAGAGAGGGAGAGAGGGAAGAGAGAGGGAGAGAGGAGAGAGCGAAGAGTGAGAGGAAGAGGAAGTGAAGAGAGAGGAGAGAGGAGAGGAAGCGTAGGAGAGAGGAGAGAGGAGAGAGAGGAAGAGGGCGGAGGGATGAAGGGAGAGAGATGAGAGAGAGTAGTAAGAGGAAGAGAAGAGAGAGAGGAGAGAGGAGTATGAGGAGAAGGGGCGGATGAGGATCTTGAGGATGGGAAGGGAGATGAGAGGAAGAGGGCGGAGGGGGAGATGAGGTGAGATGAGGAGGAGAGGAAAGGACTGAGAGAGGAGATGGGAATGAGAGAAAGAGAGAGGGAGAGGGAAGGAGAGAGAGGGAGAGGATGAGAGGGAGATGGGAAGGAAAGAGAGGAAGAGGAAAGGAGAGAGAAGGGCGGAGGAGAGGGAGAGAGGAGAGAGGAGAGAGGGAAGGGTGAGAAGAAGGCAGAGGAAAGATGAGAAGGAGAGAGTAAGAAGAGGGAGATGAGAAAAGAGAGAGAGGAG
This sequence comes from Penaeus vannamei, assembly GCF_003789085.1. Taxonomy (NCBI): domain Eukaryota; kingdom Metazoa; phylum Arthropoda; class Malacostraca; order Decapoda; family Penaeidae; genus Penaeus; species Penaeus vannamei. The sequence continues at coordinate 118,362 of NW_020871167.1, forward strand.
AGAGGGGAAGAGAGGCTGAAGGAGATGGGAAGGAGAGAGGGAGCAAGACGGGAAGAGAGAAGAGAAAATGAGATGAGAGGAGAGAGATATTGATGGAGAGTAGGAGATGATGGAAGGATGAGAAAGAGAGAGAGGGATAGTGTTAAGGAGAGAGAGGAAGAAGGAAAGGAGAGAGAGGGCGGAGGAGAGAGGGACGAGAGGAGAGAGGGGAAGGAGAGAAGGAAGATGGAATGGATGAGAAAGAGAGGAGGATGAGATGGAGAGAGGGAAAGGAAAGAAGGGAAGGAGAGAGGGAGAGAGGAGAGAGGGAAGCGAGAGAGAGGGAAGAGAGGCGGAGGAGAGATGGAGAGAGAAATGAGGAGAGGAAAGGAGAGATGAGGGAGAGAGGAGGAGTGAAGGAGAGAGAAGGAAGAGGAAGGAGAGAAGAGAGATAGGAGAGAGGAAGGAGAGGGAAAGGAAGAGGGAAGGAGTATGAAAGATGTGAATAGGAAGAGGCTGAAGGAGAAGAGAGGGAGAGGGGATGAGAGGAGAGAGGAAGGAGAGAGAGGAAGAGGAGAGGAGAGAGAGGGAGTATGAGGAGAGAGGGAGGAGAGTAAGAGAGATAGGAGAGAGGGAAGGAGAGAGAGGAGAGGAAAGGGAGATGAAAGGTTGAGGGGAAAGAGGGAAGAGAGAGCAGGGATAGAGATGTGAGAGAGGAGAGAGTGAAGAGAGAGAGGAAGAGGAAGTGAGAGAGAAGAAGTGAGAGGAGAGAGAGAAGGAGAGAAGAAATGAGAGAGAGGAGAGAGAGAGGGGGAGAAAGAGAGAGAGGAGAGGGAAGGAGATGAGAAAGGAAGAGGAAGGAGAGAGGAGGAGACGAGAGGAGAGAGGGGAGAGAGAAAAGTAGAGAGAGGTAGAGAGAGGGAGAGAGGAGAGATGGGTAAGAGAGAGCAGGGAAGATTGGAAAGTGAGAGAGAGGGAGAGAGGAGAGAAAGAGAGAGGCGAGGATGAGGGCGAGAAGGAGAGAATAGAGAGAGCAGTGATGAGATAGAAGGAGAGAAGAGCGGCGAAGAAGAGAGAAGAGAGGGAAGAGAGAAAAGAGAGAGGTAGAGAGGAAGGAGAGAAGATGAGAGAGGAGAGAGGGTCAAGAGATGAAAAAGAGGAGGGGATAGGGAAGGATGAAAAGAGAGAAGAGGAGAGAGAAGTAAGAATGCAAGGAGAGAAAGATGAGAAGAGGGCAGAAGGGAAGGGATGAGAAAGATGAAGAGGAGAGAGAGAAGGAGAGGAAAAGAGAGACGAGGGGGGGACAGGAACAGAAAAGAGAGAGGGAAAGGTGAAGGAGAGGAGATGGTGAGGGTAGGAGAGGAAGAGAGAGAGGAAGGATGGGTAAGGAGAGACAGGTGAAGAGGGAGAGGAAAATAGGGAGAGAGGTAAGGAGAGAATGAGAGAGAGGAAAAGGGAAAGGAAAGAAAGATATGAAAAGGGGAGGGAAAAAAATGAAGCAATGAGAGAAGGAAAGAAAAAGAGGAAGAGGATAACAAGAGGGAAAGAAGGAGGAAGGAGAGCGAGAAGATTGAGAGATAAGATAAATATAGAGAGAGGAAGGATAATTTAGAGAGGAGGAGTGAATGGAGATTTGAGAGGTAGAGGGGAGAGAGGAAGGGCAAGGAGAGAAAGAGAAGGAATAATGGAGAAGTAAAAAAAGGAGAGGAGATGGGATCGGTATTATGGCGGAGGGACGAGAGAAGGGAGAGAGTTGAAGGTAGAGAAAAAAGAGAGGAAGAGAGGCAGCAGGGACAGTAAGAAAGTATGAGAAAGAGGTAAGGAGGGTATGGTAGAGACCAGAGAGGAGAGAGTAAGGAAGAGGGAAGTGGAGGTAGAGGAAGATGAGAAAGAGGGAAAGAGAAGAGAGAAGAGAGAGAGAGATGAGTGCAGAAAATGGGGAAGGGGCAAGAGGGAGAGAGGGAAGGAGGGGAGGGGAGAGGAAAGGAGAAGTAGAAGGAGGAGAGAAGAGGAAGAAAGAATATTAAAATGAAGATGATAGCAGGAAAGGATGTGCGACAGATGGCAGAAGAGGGAGAAGGATGGAAGAAGAAAAAAAGAAGAGAGGAGACAGAGAGGGAAACGTCGGGGCGGTGTCCATATATCTCTCTCTCTATCCCTCTACCTCTATCTGTCTGACTAAATATATGTACTCTATCCGTCTACCTACCTAAATACCTACATATCTTTCTATCTGTACAACACACACACATCACACACTCGCGCGCACGCCACCATAACATATGTGCATATATATATATATATATATATATATATATATATATATATATTATATATATATTTATAATATTATATATCATTACATACATACATATATCATATCGTCTCTCTCTCTCTCTCTCTCTCTCTCTCTCTCTCTCTCACTTCTCTCTCATATATATATATATATATATATATATATATATATATATTATACTATCATATACTATACATAGTATATTATTATATATATCAAATATTATATATATATATATATATACTATATATTTATATATATATTATACATATTATATATATATATATATATATTATATATATTATATAATATATTATATATATATATATATCAGTTAGGAAAATAGAATACACCCTACATACACAGACACCAGTAAATACCTGAGTTCACGTGTCCATATATATTTTCCTGTTATACTCTTTTTAGAGAAAAGGCAAAAAAAAAAAAAAAAAAAAAAAAACAAAGAACGGCCTGACCTGGTGAAGTCAAAATTGCCAGCGTGTTCCCGAAGTTGCTCCTGAAACCGAGGCGAGACACGAACGGAGATAAAAAAAGAGAAGATAAACGAAATATGATTGTGGGAAGCTGCGCCGAGACACAGGCAAGGCAAGCAATAACGGGAGGAATTATTGGAAAGTGAGAGAGAGGAGGGAGGGGAGAAGGAGGAGGGAAAGAGAAAGAGAGAGGGAGAGGGAGGAGGGAGGAGAGAGGAGGGGGGAGTGAGAATGAGAGAGGAGGAGCAGGAGGAGGAGGGGAGGGGAAGGAGAGGAGTGAGAGAAGAGGAGAGGAGAGAATGAGTGTAAGAGAGATAGAGAGAAAGAGAGAAAAAAAGACAGAGACAGAGAGAGAATGAGTGAAAGAGAGATAAACAGAGATAGATCGATAAATAAACAGTGAGAAAGAAACAAAACGAAAGAAAGAGCCAAGAAAACCACGCATATCCCACATAACCCCCCCCACACCACCACCACCACCATAAGATCAGACCATAGACAAAACACCACCGTCAAAAAAAAAAAAAAAAAAAAAACAACAGAAAACACCACCGTCAAAAAAAAAAAAAAAAAAAAACTATACCTCCACCACCACAGACAGAAAACACCACCGTCAAAAACCAAAAAAAAAAAAAAAAAAAAAAAAACAGAAAAATAAAACTATATTACCCAGACCTCCTCAATCGTCGCCTCGGAGCCTGAGAGCAAAACATCTGTACATTCCTACCGAGAGATGCCCGTGTCTCTTCATTATCTCCTAGAACAAAAGGAACAAGACAACATTTTTTTCTGTCTTCGTTTTCTCCTATTTTTTTTCTTGTCTTTATCTTTTTCCTCTTTTTTTCTAGTCTTCATTTTATTTTTTTCTCTCGTTTCTCTCGTTTTTTTTCTTGTCTTCTTTTATTTTTCTCTCGTTTCTAGTCTCCATTCATTTTTTTCGTCTCTTTTTATTTAGTCTTTCATTTTTATTTATTTTTTTCTCTTTTTTGTCTCTCTCGTTTCGTCCACTGAAGATACTTTACGGTTTTAGGGGAGGCAGTGTGGCAGGAGGTGGGAGGGTAGGGGGGATGGGGGGTTTAGGAACATGAGAGAGGTGGGGGGGGTGCACGTGTAACAACAACAACAACAACAACAACAATTTGATAACAGTAATGTAAATGACATCCCAGCGAGATCGAGAGAGAGAAAAGCAACATTATGAAACCGAACGAGACTGAAACAGAGAGAGGAATAAAAAAAAAAAAAAAAAAAAAAAAAAAAAAAAGTGAAGCTAAACGAAAAACGATTTGTGAGGAGAAGAGCACCGAGAACAGCAAGGCGAGGGATAAACGAAAGGAAATTTATTGAAACCGAATGCACTGAGACAGAAGGGAGGGAGGAGGAGAGAAGAACGAAAAAGGAGAGAGGAAGAAGAAGTAAAACCTGTTCCTCTCATCGCCCTTGC
>NW_020871167.1:127574-130074 GCF_003789085.1 Penaeus vannamei
TATAGTATATATATATATTATATATGTATGTATATATATATTGGAAAAGAAAAAAAAAAAAAAGAAAGAAGCTATCGAAGGACATGAAATTGAAACAAAGAAAGAAGAGGAAGAAAAATCTTGAAATTCTCGATAAAGGAGGTGGAAGAGAAAAAGAAAGAGGAAGGAACAGGAAGGAGCAAAGAAAAGAGGAGGATTAAAGAAGGAGAGAGGAGAGACGAAAGACGATAAAGAAGGAGAAAAGGAGAAGGAGAGAAGACGAAAAGAGCGATAAAGAAGGAGAATGAGGAGGAGACACACGACAAACTCTAAAGGGTTCAGTTAAGTAGATTTTCTCGTACGTAAGTATTCAAAAGGTCTTTAGAGAGAAAAAAAGCATCTGCAAAGTTGTTACAAAGAAGACAAGACAGGCAATGATGCCTGAGGAAGAGAGAGCCGCCTAAACTCTCTCTCCGCTCTCTCTCTCTCTCTCGCCTCTCTCCTCTCCCATTCTCTCTCTCTCTCTATATATATTATATATATATATAATATATATATTTATAATTATATATAATATATATAAATATATATATATATATATATAATATTATATATATATTTATTAGTTTTTGTTCAAAGAAAAGTTCCATGGACTGATGTCACAAAAGACTGATTTCAAACCAAACTCATCACTAAGAAAGCTTCCCCTTCAAAGTAATCCCCCTTGGAGTCTAATTGCACTTCCTCATTCCTTCTCTGCTTGTATGCACTCTCTACGAAGGAATTCTTCCGGAATCCCTCCGAAGTTCCGTGTCAAGGAACTTTTTTTTGATGGGCGTCCCGTCTTCAAAACAGATCACTACATGATGACCCCCTTGAGCTTGAAGGGAAGAAGAGAAGAATCTCACGAAAGTCAGGTTCGGGGGATTATAGGAAGTTGCTCCAGCACGGCGATGCTCTTCTCGACCAGGAACTGCGAGGCGCAGGGCATTGCCGAAAGCTGAGCGCGTTTGTCATGCGAAGCACCACGAGTTGTCCTGCCCGCAACTCTCGCCCCTTCTCCACACTGAACGGAGGCAAACGCTGCTGTATCTCTTCGTAGAACGAGTTTGGCTGATCGTCTGTGGCCCTTTTTGCATGGAAACTCCTAGTGGAGCGAACTTTTTGGTGACAACACACTCGTGCACCATACACACAACACACCACAATACACATACACACACACCACACACATATATATATATATATAATACTAATATACTATAACAATATATTATATATATATATATGTATATATACTATACTATATATATAATATATATAGTATACTAAAATCACGTCATGTTTTAAGGCGTAGTTTTTACTGCTACCATGCAACTGGTGACCTGAGTTTCCAGAAAGGAAAAGAACTGAGCATTATATTCCCAACAACAGCATTCCGTAATAACGGGAAATATGGCAGAAACGCACGTGGATGTGGAATAGAAAAATCGACCCAACAAAACACTACAAAAATGAGACAGCAATTTTTGATTTTTTTTCGTTCTGTCTGTCTGTCTGTCCTCTCCTCTCTCTCATCGTCTCTCTCTCTCTCCTCTCTCTCTCTCTCCTATCATCTCCTCTCCCTCTCTCCTTCTCGTCTCTCTCTCATTCTCTCTCCCCTCTCTCGCTCCCCCCACCCCGCCCTCTCTCCCTTTCTCTCGTCATCATCGATACTCATCTCTCTCTCTCTTTCTCTCCTCTCTCCCTCCTCCTTCCTCTCCTCTCCTCTCTCTCGCTCTAATCAATCTAATCTGTCATATACCCAATTATTCTGTCAAATTACCCATCTGCCTATCTATCTACCTATCATCATATCCATGACAAAGGTCACAACACAAATAATAACACACACGTTAAACAAAAACGGAAAATCTAAAGCAAAAACGAAAACAAAACGATAATAAACAAAAAACAAAACAAAATAAAACAAGAATACATTCAAACGCAAACCAGAAACAAAAAAAAAAAAACACAAAAAACAGAAAAAAAGCAAAGAAAAAAAACAAAAGAAAAACAAAACAAAGCAGGAACGAAAACAACACGATAATAACCAGAACAAAAGCAACAAAACAGAATAAACAAATACAAACCAAAGAAACAAAAAAACAAAAACCCACCAGAAAAATAACAGAACAAAAAAAAAAAAAAAACAAAAGCAAAATAAAAACAGAAAAAGATCAAATACAAACCAGAAACAAAAACAAAAAAACAAGAAAAATTAAACAGAAAAAAACAAAGAAACAAAACAAAGAGAGAAAAAAACGAAAAGGGGAACCCAAAGGCCAGAACCAAAACAGGGAGCAAGCACAAAGACAAAACCTTAAAACGGACGCCGTTAACGAGACAAGGCGATGCAACCCGTGCGTGCAAACAACGGGATGAGGGGGATCAGGGGAGGAGAAGGAGGGAGGGAAGGGAAAAGGGAAAAGGAGGAAGGAGGAGGGGTGAGGAGGGGGATGGAAGGGGTAGGATGAGGAGA
>NW_020871167.1:142574-145074 GCF_003789085.1 Penaeus vannamei
CGTGTCTCGTTATGATGGAGCAGGAGAGAAAGAGGAGGGCGCTGAGCCAGGTGTCCAGTAGGCGTGAGTGGCGAAGACGCGAAGGCTGCCATATCCTGGGCGTCTGACTCCTGTGGGCGAGGGCGACCTCGGTAGCTGCCATGTCCTCCATCCATGACAGAAGGAAGAGGAAGATTGTATTTCCCTTGCTGGAGGTCTTGGCGATCAGGCCGCTGCTGGAGGTCGCCTCGAATGGTGACAGAATCTACGGCAGACGAGGGGCGGTGAGCGGCGATGGGGGGCTGAGGGCCCTTCGAGGCCAGCCTGTCGTCGACGGAAGAAGAGGGAAGCCGAGTGAGGCCAGCCCAAGGCATGTGGCTCTGCTGCTCAGGGAGTCTCTTGTTGTGGGTTGAATCGGATGCAGAGAGGTCGCCGGGCGCCCGAAGAAGGTTCTTCAGAAGCGCCCGTTGGGCTCCTGTGAGACCAGAAGTGGGGGTCCTCCTGTCGCCGGTCAAACCCAGCCTGTTGACGCCGCCCAGAGGCCCCATAGGGTGGCTGAGGCCAAAGGACAGGGCACTTCCGGTGGGCCCCAAGGACGGGAGACTCTGGAGGAAGTCCTCGCCATGGTGAATGCTGGAGGCCATTTTAAGGAGGTCAAGGAGGTTCGAGGAAGAGGCGGAGGCCCCGTCATCGTCAGCAGCAGCAGCCAGGCCTTGCCTGTGGAAAAAGAAGGCAATTAGGTCCTCTGAAATTGCACGATGAATTTGATACCTGCGTTGCATCATGCAAGAAAAATGCTGTTACTATTTGAACTCTTTGTCTACGATCGAGATCATTTCCGAGTATCAGAGTCCGCCTCCTGGCTTTCGCTTTGGTTTGGTCGTTACAGTGACATGCAGATCAGCATTTCACAACGCTGGTCTGCTTTACAGACAGATGCTGGACTCAAGAGTTTGTTTTTATCTTTATACGTTATATTCTTCTAGTCTGATTTATTTATCTATTATTTTCATTGGACACCTCAGCATCATTATAAAGTTAATGATAATTGAACGATATTTTTGAATTCTAATGCAGTGATATTCAATTCCATTATTCAACCATGAGTATAAATACAGATTCTCATTCTCCCCTCCTTCTTATTACTGTTATCTTAATTTTCCTTCTCGCTTTCGCGCAGAGCAAACCTTCCACCTCAGCGCATTCTCTTCGCTCCTTCCTTGCGCCCTCTGAGCGCAGCAGAGCGGGAGCGAGAGAGCGCAAGCGCGCGCGCGCTGCCGCAGCGAGGATCGTTCGTCATCTAACGAAGATACAATCATTGGATGGTCATTATCGAGAGCATGTTGATAATAAGTCGGGGATATTTGACTCAGTTCATGTTTGAACTTCGCTGCAATTTACGGCCGTCAAATGCATGTTGTTGCATGTCAGGCGCGTACAATCAGTATCGCACACAGAGGAATGCTCGCCTCTGTTTACAAAACATTGGGCGGGATCCTTCATAAATTACCACCATCAAAGAGCGCAATAAATCCCGCAGGCCGTGGGTGCCCGGCCAGCTGTTGGGCGCTCGGGGCAGCGGCTCGGTTACACCTCAGAACAAGGCGCGCCTGTTAACTCCCAATAGTCCGCGAGTGCTTTATTTTATTAGCCAAGAGCCTGTGCTTCATTCCGGCGGCTCTCGTTAGCTGGGGGAGTGATAATATGTGGTTGAGTCAGACCTCGCCATGGCGGACGGCCGCGGAATCGCGAGCTGTGGCAGGCTCCGGGGGCGCGGGGAGCGTCGCCCCGGCCAAGGCCGGTCCCGCGAACCTCGGGCGCCCGGCAGACGGAAGGGCGCGCTCTCGGTTCGCCTCCTCCCGGGCGCAGGTGGCGTCGCTGGCGGGGTTGCCGGGGCGCGGGGTAACGAGGCAAGAGATAAGATATTGCTATTTCGGTTAAGGAGATCCGAGAGAGCTCTGTTTAGGACCTTTTTGTCAAAAGTTATGACCAATTTCCACTTCTTATCGTTATGGCTGTCTTCTGCTACATTTCACCCTACCCATTCGTTTCCGAAAGTGCAGGTCGCAACATCGCTGCCTTTGCTCGTCCGGCCGATCCCGCGAATGCCCTCGGCCTGCCCTCGGCCTGCCCTCGGCCTGCCTGGCCCCCGATCAGCAGCCCGCGCTTCCCTCGGAGGCGATCGTCTGCCTCGCCCCACTGGCCGCCCCGTCCTCCGGGCGCTCCCGTTCGCGCCCCGGATAGAAGCCCCGTTTAAAGGCCGCGGAATGAGTTTGGGTTTTCATTCTTTCGCAATGATGCATCAGCCTCGCCCCTCAAGCAGCACAAACACCAGATAAGGAAAATTATAGAGCTATCAGTCTGAAATGTCTTCCCTTCTTTTCGCCTTTGTCCTTCAGCCTGCGTGGTCGGCGGCTCGGGTTACGCCTCTTCATGCTAACCTTTGCCACCGGCGGAATCGGCTCTCGCTATTCTTGGGCTGCTCCTGCGGGCGAGCGCGCGCGCTCCCGCCCTGCCCCCG
>NW_020871167.1:159211-169211 GCF_003789085.1 Penaeus vannamei
CTCTTCTCTCTCTCTCTCTCTTCTTCTCTCTTCTCGTTATCTTCTCTCTCTCTTCTCTTCTCATCTGCTCTCTCGTCGTCTCTCGCTCTTCTCCTCCCTCTCTCCTTTCGTTCCACTGTTTCTCTCACTTATTTTCTCTCATCTTCTTCTCCTTAAACTGCATTCTCTTCACTTTATCTCAATCTCCTCCTCCTTTTCCTTGATCCCACTGCTTTTTTCTTCAATACCGTACATATTCCCTATCCTCTCTCCCTCTCCATATCTTGCCTCGCTCCACCTTTCCGCCTCTTTCTTTTTCTATTTTTTTTGTTTAAAACACACATTCACTTCGCTCAAAATGCACTTCCCTTCTTACTATCTCTTCTCTTTCCTCCTTCAAAACTCTTTCCTCAACTACTCTTCCCATTCCTCTCTTCACAAATGCTCCTCTCTCATCTCTCCTTCTCCTCCTATCTTCTTTTCCCACTTTCCTTTCCACTCACACCTTCCTTACCCCTTCGCCAGTTCCTTTCCTCTTTAACCCCTTTCCCTTTTCCTTTTCCACAATTTCTTCCTCTCTCTCACTGATCCTTTCCCCTATACTCGCTTCCCTCTTCTTCTCCTCTCTCCACCCTTCTTCTCCCTCTCCCCATAAACCGCCTCCTCCCCTTTTTCCTTCTCTCTCTCTCCTCATCCCTTGTCCTCCCTTTCCCTCATTCCTTCCCTCGCTTCCAGTTTTTTCCTTTCACCTCACCTCCATAACCCCATTTCCCCCATTTAAACCCTTCCTCTCCCCTCACCCCTTAACCCTATCTTTCCTCTCCCTATCCTTTCCTCTCCTCCCCTCTTACCTATCATTCCCCCTCCACCTCATTCCTTCCCTCTCCCACTACCCCCTTAACCCTCATCCCTTCCCCCTTTTACCCCTTCCTTTCCCTCACCACGTCAACCCTTCCCCTCTCCCCTCCCCCCTGACTTCCACCGACGACCCCGCAAACCCCCACTTCCTCCTCCCGCGTGATGATGACTTCCCCACGACTTGCCCAAGCCCCCCCCCCTCCCTTCTTTTCCTCCCCACCCCCTCTCCCTCCCTGCCTCACTGCCATCATCACCCGTCAAAATCACTAAACCTTAATATCGGAAATAAATTTTTGGATGATTCGGCAATTCAAAATTATCGTTTACAAAAAAACAAATACATTGCTCTTGTATACTCCTTTTTGTATCTTTTTTTCTATTCACATCTATCGCTCTCAGGCAAGTTCCAAATTACATCAACATTTATTTTTTCTCTGTTACCTACCCCTTGAACTATTAAAACCCTTACTAAACAAAACAACCTCAACAACTTTACACAACAATCCCATTAACAAAAAAACCAAAACAAAAAGCTTTACACAACAATCTCATTAACAAAAACAAAATCAAAAAGCTTTAAACAATTCAATCAACAAAAAACATAAAAAAAACTATACACAACAATCCCATTACCAAAAAACAACAACAACAAAAAGTTTTACACAACAATCTCATTAACAAGAACAAAAACAAACAAAAATCATACACACAATCCCCAATTAACAACAAACAAAAACTTGACACAACAATCTCATCGACAAAAAAAAAAAAAACTCTTACACAACAGAAAAAACAAATGAAAAAAAACTTTTACACAACAATCTCCAATCGACAAAAAAAAAAACTTTACACAAACAATTCTCATCGACAAAAAACAAAAAACTTTACACAACAATCTCATCGACAAAAAACAAAAAACTTTACACAACAATCTCATTAGTAAAAAAACAAAATGAACAATTTTACACAACAATCTCTTTACACAACAATCTCATCGACAACAAAAAACTTTACACAACAATCTCATCGACAAAAAAACAAAAACTTTCACAAACAATTCATCGAACAAAAAAACAAAAACTTTAACACACAATCTCATCAACAAAAAAAAAACTTTACAACAACAATTCATTAAAAAACAAAAAAAAAAAACAATTTACACAACAATCTCATTAGAAAAAAAAAACAAAAAGAAAAAAAACAACTTTACACAACAATCTCCATAGTAAAAAAAAAAAAAAAAAACTTTACAAAACAATCTCATTAGTAAAAAACAAAAACAAAAAAAAACAACTTTACACAACAACCCCATAAAAAAAATAAAAATAAAAAAATCGACAACCCAAGTCTCCACGGCACAATACCCACAATACCCCTTCCCCTCCCCCCCCACCCCACCCCCACCCCTCCCCCCGTTATAAAATCGCCCAGCAGGTGGTCCTGACTGTCAATTAGGGCATACCCTGCTATGCCAACGATGACAGGCATGCGTCGCCGGAGGAGGAACGCATACACGTGTAAATACATAAACATAAATAAACATAAATATAAACATAAATGTAAATAAACAAGTAAACAGGAAGAATGCCCTGAATAATTTCCCTGGATATCTAATCATTCATAGAGAAAAAGAGAGAAAGAAAGAACGGAAGAGAGAGAGAAGAGAAGAGAGGGAGAGAGAGAGAGAGAAAGCGAACAAGAAGATAGAAAGAGAAATACAGAAATGGCGAGGGAAACGGGGATTCGCGGATAAAAAAAAGAAAGAAAGAGAAGTCATTAGCAAAAACACATGGACAAAGGAACGGGAAAGAAAGGGGGGAATATACGTAAGCGGGCGAGTTGGGGACGGCCGTTTAAAAAATACCCCATTGGCACCCCCCCCCCCCTGTACTTCGGGTTGGCCCTCCCTCCCTCCCTCTCTCTCCATACCCTATCCCTACCTCCCTTCCTCTTCCCCTTCCCACAAGCCCCAACCTACCTCCCTCCTCCCTCCCACCTCCTCCCCTTCCTCCTTCCCCTCCCATACCCTCTCCTTTCCTTTCTCCCCCTCCCCTTTCTCCTTCCTCCCTCCCTCTCACTCCATCCCCAGTCCTATCTCCCTCCCTAGTCCCCTCTCCTGCAACCCCTTCCTCCTCCCCCCCCTCTTCCCCTTCCCTCCCTCTCCCCTCCCTCCCTCCCCTCTCTGGCCTCCGCTCAATCCCTCTCCCCTCTCCCTCTCTCAATCCCTTAGGATCGTTTTCTGGGATTCACACACCCTGATTTTAGGAGAGTCTTGGGTACCACCTCTGCCCCTATTCTCTCTCGGCCTCCCTTTCTCTCTTTCTTTCTTCCTTCCTTGATTCTTTATCCGTTTTTGTTTCTTTCTGTTTTGTCTAAGTACTTTAAAAATATTTTCTTTTATGTCATTCATTATTCGAGTCTTTCGAAAAACGAAAAAATCGCTGCTTAGATTTTCGTTATAATCCACGCATGCATAACCCTACCTAACACACACACACACACAAACACACACACACACACACACACACACCCACACACACGCACGCACACACACACACACACGCACACGCACACGCACACACAACACACACACAACACACACACGCACACGCACACGCACACACCAAAGAATTTTAGCAAAAAATGGGAAAAACACTTTCGAGGAATGCAAAGAAAAAGAATAAGAAAAAGAAGAAAAAGGAGAGGAGGAGGAGGAGGAGGAGGAGGAGGAGGAGGAGGAGGGAGGAGAGGAGGAGGAGGAGGAGGAGGAGAAGAAGAAGAAGAGAGGAGGCGAAGAGGAGGAAAGAGGAGAGAGAAGAGGAGGAGGAGGAGAGGAGGAGGCGAAGAGGAAGAGAAGGAGAGAAGAGGAAAGAAGAAGAGGAAGAGAAGAGGCTTTTTATCAGATCCCAAATAACGGAGAGGACGTGTCGGTGGACTATCCTGTGTCGTGACGTCACTTTCCGATAAATTCCCTTGTGGATTGTCATTTCACTTTGTCGTTTTCTCGATTCTTTCGTTGGTAATATCATCATCAATTGGTAATATCATCATCACCACTGCGCTTCTTATGGTCATTATCCTTTGCTATTATTACCATTATCATTAGCTGTTACTGCTATTATTATCATTATCATTCCCACTCGCTGTCCCTATGCTTATCACCTCTTATTCCCATAATCATCATTAATTTCATCCTCGCCACCTTTCTACATCTTCACGGATACTATTGTTATTTTATCATTATCATTGTTATTATCACATCTATCGCTATTATCGTTTTTATTGCCATTATCATCGTACTCATTGTTAACAACGTTCTCTTCATCGTCATCATCACTGCCAATTGTTATAATCATCACTGCTATGATCATTATCACTGTTATTATCATCACTGTTGTTATGAATACCATTGCTGTCATTATCAATATCAATGTTATCTTTACCGCTTTCGTCACACTATCATTGTTATCATTGACATCATTATCACTGCCATTTACATATTCATCTTTGCGATTAACCTCTGTGATTAACGTTATCACCGTTACCATTACCATTATCATTTTTATTGTGATTATTACAAGTATTACGATACTCTACCTGTTGCGATCGCCTCTTTTTTAAAAGTTTGCGGATCCTCCTACAAAAAAATAATCAATTGATAAAAATAAATAAATAAAAGAAGACAACCACACCCACCAAACACAACCGACACATAACGGAACTCCAATACATTCGAAGTGCCTCACCCCCCCCCCCACACGCCCCCAGACCCATCATAACCCCAGCCTAACTGCTCCACGTCACCAGCGGAGGTCAAACGAATACGTGTGTGACGTCACAGACCAATTAGCAGTGGCACCTTTGCCCCCCCCCCCCCCCCTCCGTATGGCAGATCAGCTGGTGCCACTCCGTCTCTCGGTCATGAGCGAGGGGGTTGGGGGGATGGGGGGGTTGGGGGTGAAGGGGGAGGGATGTAGGCGAGCGCTTGGGTGTTTTTTTTTTTCTATCACAAACACACACAATATATATACTTTTACACACTTTAATATATTATATATAATATATATTATATATATATATATTATATATATATTATATCTGTGTGTGTGTGTGTGTGTGTGTGTGCGTGTGTGTGTGTGTGCGTGTGTGTAATACATACAAACTGTGTATCTATGTGTTTGTCACCGCAAAAAAATCAAAACATAAAAACAGACAAACAACAAACAAACACCACACGCGAACTAACACGACGACCAACCAAAAGTCAACAAACCAAACCAACAAACAACTAAACCGGACCCGAGGCGCCCCCCCCCCCCCGTCCCGTCCCGTCCCGTCCCGTCCCCCCCCCCCCCGTCTCGTCCCGTCCGCACCGGCGTCGCCACTCCTCCCCCCCCCTCGCGCGCGAAGAGGCAAGTTGATGCGTTTGCAAGCTTGGCGAGGGGAGTCGTTGCGAAGGAGGGAGGGAGGGAGGGAGGGGGTGGAGGGGGGGACAGAGGAGAGGGGAGAGGGGGAGGGGAGAGAGGAATGGAGAGGGAGAGTGAGGGGTGAGGGGCGTGGAAAGGGGAGTACTGGAGGGAGGGGAGTATGGGAGAGGGAGTGGAAAGGGAGAGTGAGTAGGAGAAAGGAGTGGAACGGGGAGTGGAAAAGGGAAGAGAAAGGAGGGGAAGGGACAGATGGGGAGAGAGGAGCGGAGAACATCGAAAAGAGAGACAAACAGGGAGGACATGTCAAGAACGGGAGGACACAAGACAAGAAAGGCCAAAAAATCAGAAGAGATAAGAGAGGGAAACCGAAATAAGAAGAACCTAAAGAAGAAGAAATAATAATAAGAAGAAGACGGAGGAGAAAAAGGGGGGAGGGCGACACACACACACACACACCCCCACCCACCCGGAAATGCTGTTGATAAGTTTACATACCAACGCCGCGAAGACCCGCCTCCTTCTGCGTACTCCCCCCGAGGATAAGTCCCCCCACGAGCGACACTCAACGACACACGAGGCTTTCACGCGCGGTCCGGAGTCCATCAGTAACCCTTTTACGGTAATATTAATAATAAAAAAAAGAAGACAAATGAACTGCGAACGACTGAGGAGAGAAGCGACTGAGGAGAGGAGCGACTGAGGAGAGAAGCGACTGAGGAGAGAGAAAGAGGAGAGAGAGTGAAAGATGAAGCAATTCGCCGCATCTGGACGACGAAAATTGAGGGCATGTACCCTTTCGTCTGTCTCTCTCTCTCTCAATCTCTCTCGCTCTCGCTAACTCTCTCTATCTCTCTCTCTCTCTCTCTTCGCTCTCGCTCTCGCGCTCTCTCTTTCTCTCGCTAACTCTCTCTCTCTCTCTCTCTTTCTCTCGCTAACTCTCTCTTCTCTCTCTCTTCGCTCTCTCGGTCTCTCCCTCTCTGTCTTGTTGCTTTTGAGAAGTAAACATCTGTCTAAATAAACTTTGCAGACTTGTCAAATCAAATCAAACCAATTTAAATTTCTCTCCCTCTCAACCTCCCTCCTCCCTCCTTCCCTCTTCCCTCTCTCCTCCTCCCCTCTCCACCTCCTCTCCTCCACCTCCTCGGACCTCCCCTCCTCCCACCTCGCCCCTCGCCATCCCTCCAACACCAACAGCGGAACCACGGCGACCTCAACGAACACTCTTTGACACGGCTGCAGCTGGACGGGCGCGGGAAGTTCAAAAAAGGAACCCACGCGAACCCACACCATGATACCACTGTGTTTCCAATCGGGCCTACTGCTGCTGTTCCTGATGCTGCTGGTGCTGCTAATTCTCCTCTCCTTCTCTCCTCTTCTAACACTTTGTCATTTTTCTAATTCCTTCGTCTCTCTCGCTCTCTCTCTCTCTTCTTTCTCCTGCTGCTAACTCCCCTCTCCGTCTTTCTTCTTCTAACACTTCTGATTCTCATTTTCCCAATTCCTTCGTCTTCTCTCTCTCTCTCCTATCTCCTCTTCCCGCTTCTTTAAATAAATCTATGCACACTCTTTTTCGAAGCTTAAATAATATGCACATTTCCTTTAAACGCTTCAGACAAAAGTTTTCCCGGACACCAGGCTTCCATGAAAGAGACCCTCATTTCGAAAGACACAGACGGACAGACAGACAAACACACACACACACGTACATACACCGAAAAAAAGCTTACTTCCCTCCTTCCTTTTTCCTCCTATCCTCCTAGCCCTGGCAACCCGTTACTAACAGCTGAGACGAGAAAATAATATATGGTTATTCTTCCTCTCGTCCTAATGTCAACACTGTGCATATCAGTGGTTGAAGAATAGAAGACCAATGTTGCCATTTTTATGAGAAATCATAAATACACAAACTTCCTTTATCTCTCTTTATACACAACACACGCACATGCGCACACACACACACACACACACACACACGCACATGCACACACACACACACACGCACACACATACTACACACACTACCCCTCCCCCACACACGCACACACACACACACGCACTACACACACTACACAGACACACACACACATATATATGTATATATATATAGTATATCGGTGCGTTCCGAGAGAGGGCCAAGCGGATAGAAAGAGTGCCAAGACCCCCTAGTTTCGACAGCATGGCACCTCCTTGTCATATATATATATTTTTTTCAATTATTTTTCATTCGTTCTTTCACCTCATTCTACTCTGCTCTTTTCTATTATTATCATTATTATTCTATTCTTACTCTGCCGTTATACTTGGCGCAACAGCATATCCTTCGTCTGAGAGTATGTCGTGCTATATAATACTGAAATTCATGGCACCTCCTTGTCATATATTTTTTTTTCAATGATTCTTCATTCGTTCTTCCACCTCATTCTACTCTGCTCTTTTCTATTATTATCATTATTATTCTATTCTTACTCTGCCGTTATACTTGGCATAACAGCATATCCTCCGATTTCCCTTCGTCTGAGAGTATGTCATGCTATATAATACTGAAATTCATTACGTTCTATGCATTCAGCTTTACGTAACCCTTTGCTTTACAATAAACCGTCGCCAATGAAACAAAAAAAAAGAGCAAAAACTAAGTAAAAAAAAACAAAACAATAACATAACACCACTTAACAACAACAACAACGTAGCCAGGAACGCAATTCTTCAGCAATCGAGAATTTAGCACAACAATATTAACTCCCCATGACAAAAAAAATAATAATAATAAAAAAATAAAATAAAATAAAATAAAATAAAATAATAATGACGAAGCTGATGATGGTGATGACGATGATCCAAGACAAAGACAGAAAGAGAGAAAGAGAGATAGAGAGAAAGAAAGAGAAAAAGAAATGGGAAAGAAAGAAATAGAGATAAAGAGAGATGATGATAATAACAACAATAATAAAAGAACACCAACCATCATCACCATTATCAAAAGCTCAACAAACACATCCAGAGAAGAGGGAAACCATTCTCATCACTTTAAACTCTCTTGCCTTTAATAACTCCCAATAATTAGAGATAATCGTATCGTAATTACAACCCTCCCCCCCCCCCCCCCCTCCCCTCCCTCCCCTCACATTAACCGAAGAATACTCCCAAAGGTTAATGAGAACAACCCTCATAATCACACCCGCCTGGCCAACCCATCGTCATTTAACAGCCATTTAACACCCATCGTCACTAATTACCCTTCCCCCCCCACCCCACCACCCCCCACCACCGTCGCTCCTATAACCAGGTGTTTGGCCATTCGACCGAACGAGCGAACTGCCAATTAAGAACAATCACTTCAGACCTTCTTCAAGTCCATGCCGAGGTGACTCAACGGGGGGTGGGGTGGGGGTGGGGGGGGGGGGGGTCGATGATGTTGCCGAGATAAGAAAATTTTAAAAATAAAAGTCTTTTTTTCAATGCAATAAAAAATAAATTGAAAAAAAGTAAAATAAAAAATAAAATAAAATAAAACGGGGTGGAGGGGGGAAAGGGAAGGAGAGGGGGGGGGGGATGGCAACAACTAGCAGCAGCGCCGCCGATGAAGTTGCCGAGATAAGAAAATGTTAAAAATAGAAACCCTTTTTTCAAAGCAAAAAAAAAAATAAATAAATAAAAATAAATAAAAAATAAAAAAAAAAAAAATAATAATAATAAATAAATAATAATAATAATAAATAAATAATAATAAATAAATAAAAAACAAAAAAAATAAAAAATAAAAATTAAAAAAATAAACGGGGGGAGGGGGGGCGGGTGAATGAGTCACACCGCTACTGTGCTCTGGCGCCGCTGTTTCGCGCTGCTTTGCATTCGCGGTATGGGAAGGAGAGGGGAAGAGGGAGGGGAGAGGTAGGGAAAGGAGAGGGGAAGGGGGAGGGAAGGTGGAGGGGAGGGAAGAGGGAGGGGAGGGGAGGGGCAGGGGGTAGGGAAGGAGAGGGGAGGGGAGAGGTAGGGAAAGAGAGGGGAGGGGAGGGGAAGGGGAGCCGGGAGGGAGAGGGAGGGGGAGAGGAGAGGGGAGGGGGGGAGGAAGGGGAGGGGAAGGTAGGGGGAGGGGGGGAGGGGGAGGGAGGAGGAGAGGGGAGAGGAGGAGAGGGAAGAGGAGAGGGGAGAGGGAAGAGGGAGGAGTGGAAGGGAAAGAGGTACAGAAGAGAGGGGAGGGGAGAAAGAGAGGAGAGAGAGGGAGAGGGTAGGAGGAAAGAAGTGGAAGGAGTATAAATGGAAATAGCAAAGAAGGGAGGAGAATGAGAAGAGGAAGGAGAAGGAAAAAAGAGAGAGGGGTAGGGAGAGGGAAAAGGGGAGAGAGAAGAGAGGGAGACCGATAGAATTAAAGAAGTAGAGAATGGACATATCAAAATATAAAACAAGACAAGAAAATAACACACAAAAAAGAAAATGAGAATAGAGAAAAAAAAAAAAAAAAAAAAATCGAAGAGAGAGAGAAGGCAAAGTGGAGGAAAGGGTAAGGGAAGAGGGAGGGAGGGAGGGGAGGAGGGGAAGGGAGAGGGGAAAAAAAAAAAAAAAAAAAAAAAACACGAACAGACATCGAAATACACTATGAAACAACTCCCTCCACCAACTTCAACCGGTGACCCTGGCCTTGAAAATTGGCATCACCGCGGGAGGAGAAGACTTCAACCTCCCTTCCCCCCCCCTTCCCTCCCCCCTCCCTCTTCCCGCCCCCACTCCCTCCTTCC
>NW_020871167.1:174211-176711 GCF_003789085.1 Penaeus vannamei
CCTCCCTCTCCCCCTTCCCTCCTCCTCTCCCCCCTTCCCTCCTCCTCTCCCCTCCCTCCTCCTCTCCCCTTCCCTCCTCCTCCCTCCTGCGCACAATGTATAGCAGCGAGCCTCCTCCGCCTCGCCCGCCGCTCTATTAGCCGCGCGAGAAGGCTTCCCGTAGTGTCCTCGAGCTCCTCTTCGGGATCAAAGCGAAGGCCCTAATGACGTCAGCAAATATTTCCTGCCCCGCGCCGAGAGATCTCCAGATGCAGATTCCTTCGAGCAGATCGTCGCGAGAGCCGCCCCCGACGCCCTTGCAGCGCCCGCGAGAGGGGACGCGCGACTAACTACGCGCTTTGGTCGCTCCTTCAGCGTCGCCTTGCATATGCATATAGCATGAGGCCCGCGTGCAAGCCCTGGCGTGACGTCATCGAGCTTCTAGGTAAGCAATGGCTGCATCAAAGCGCATGAATGGAAAGGGAGATACGTACACAAACACACACGCACGAGAACGCGTGCATACAAACAAACACACACAAACACACAACATACATACACACATACACGCACACACACACACACACACACACAATCATAAACAAACATATATATATATATATATATATATATATATATATATATATATATATATATATATATATATATATATATATATATAAGGGTACATGCGTGTGTTGGTGACAGCCATCACTGGCGCTGCTCTCTTCAAGAGTCTCAAGCTGTCGGCCGGGAAGTTCGCTTCAGTTTCTTTTCTTTTTCTTTTCTTTCTTTTTCTCTTTTCTCTTTCTCTTCACGTGTTTAGGCGGAAGGCTGCAACTGCCACATTTCCTCCGGCTTTTGAAACCGTCGCCTCCCGAGATCCCCGAGTTATCCCCTCAGCTTCCGGCAAAGTCTTGGATTCGCCTGATTTCTCCAAAGTAGATTTTGATCTGGCAGTGATGAAGCGAGACGCGGGATTGCAAGGAAAAATGGCTTCTCCGAGAACCTCTCTCTCTCTCTTCTTTTTTTTTACCTCATTTTCACCCTTACGCTCGCCCTTAGAGTTCCCTTCTCCCTTGCCCTCGCTTCTCGTCCTCACCCTTGAGCCTCAGGAACCGCCGAGTCACGTGACACCAAGAGTACCAATTTTTCTTCCAAGAAATGTCATTTGAAAGCTATTTAGAGCCTGGGTAATAATTGACATCTAATTTATTTCTATTTTATTATTATCAAAATATAACTGTTCCTCGTTATGTAATCATTATATTTGATTCCTTTAATTAATAATATAATTCATTAGTTTATCATTATTCATATATCTAATTAATATATCATGATAATCTATTATTTATATCTATTTTCGTAAGTAAACAATTTATCAATTATCCCCCCTTCGCTTTCCTCTCACCTCCCTCTGCTTCTCGCTCCCTCCCTCTCTCCCTTCTCAGTTCACTCTCCCCTCTTCCTTCCCTTTTTCTCATTCCTCCCCCTTTCCCTCTCTCCCCCTTTCTCATCCCTCCCTTTTTCTTCTTCATCCCCTTCTCTCTTCCCTCATCCTCTCCCAGGACTTTTTTTTAACTCTATCCTATATCTTTCCGCTTTCCCCACATTCTCTCTCTATGCCTCTCCCCTTAGTCTCCCCACTCTATCCCCACCCTTTCTCCCTAAACCTCCCATCTTTCTCCCCTTTCCCTCACCTTCCTCCCCACCCTCTCCCCCTAAACCCCCACTACTTCACCAATCCATCTCCCCCCTCCCTCCCACTATCCTCCATCCTTCTCCCCCTAAACCCCCACTACTTCCCATCCTTCTCCCCCCCACTACTCCCCCTTCCCCCTACTACTCCCCCATCCCTCTCCCCCCTTTCCCCCACTACCCCCATCCCTCTCCCCCTTTCCCCCCCACTACTCCCCCATCCCTCTCCCCCCGACCCACCATTACACACACGCGCCAGCCAGCAATTATACAGACCCAATCAAAACACAGATTCCCGGTCATAGTTTACAACCGACTTGGGAGGCAAATCCTGATCATTTCGGGAACAGAGTGGATAGAAATCTTTGAATTTTGGGGCAGATTGGAGGGAGAGGAAGGGAGAAAAGAGAGGGAGGGGAGGGCGAAGAAGAGAGGGAAGAGAAGGGAGAGAGAGGAAGAGGAGGGGAAGGAAGAGAGGAAGAGGAAAGAGGAAGGAGAGAGAGAGATAGGAGGAAAGGAAGAGGAAGGAAAGAGAGAGAAGGGAGAAGGGATGGAGAGGAAGAGGAAGGGAAAGAGAGAGAGGGAGAAGGGAGGGAGAGGAGGAGGAAGGGAAAGAGAGAAGGGAGGGAGAGGAAGAGAAAGAGAGAGATGAGAGGGAGAGGAGGAGAAAGAGAAAGAGAGAAGGGAGTGAAAGAATGAGGAAGGAAGGGATAGGATGAGGAAGAGAGAAGTTAGGAAGAGACAAAAGACAAAAAAAAAAAGACCACAAAAGAGCAAGAAAATAATAGGAAAATAGTCAAGACACCTAGACTGTCGATCTTCA
>NW_020871167.1:181711-189211 GCF_003789085.1 Penaeus vannamei
GGAATCTATACTTTGCACAATAACATGGTGATATGACACTGGGACTAATGCAGGAGGCAGACGGATGTGTGTGTGTGTGTGTGTTGTGTGTGTGTGTGTGTGTGTGTGTTTCTGTGTGTGTGTGTGTGTATCCGTGTTTCTGTGTGTACGTGTGTGCTTGTGTTCGTATATGTGCGTGTGTGTGTGTGTGTTTCTGGTCTATACGAACATTTACGTATGTGTAAGAGTGTGTGTGCGTTCACATCTCTCCATTAATTTCCAGACAAATATGAACACAGGAATAAGAAAGGGAGAGGAGAGAAAGAGAACAAGAGAAAATTGCAAGGCAAGCGCGGTGAGACACAGCACACAAACACAGGAAGAGATATTCGCAAATAGACAACCCATTATAAGCTAGGACTCTTCTGAGAAGCCAAACAGACAGGCTCGAGTAAAGCCTCTGGAACAAGGATACGAACTCTGCGTGTTGTGTGTGTGTGCGTGTGGATGTGTGTGGATGTGTGTGGATGTGTGTGGATGTGTGTGTGTGTGTGGATGTGTGTGTGTTGTGTGTGTGTGTGTGTGTGTGTGCGTGTGGATGTGTGGATGGTGTGTGTGTGTGTGGATGTGTGTGTGGGTGGGTGACTTAGTTATGGTTAGATTATGATGCATAATGATGAAGTTCTGTGTCACAATATCCGATATCGTGTTGTTTTGCTCTCTCTCGCTCTCTCTCATGCTCTCTCTCTTCCCTCCCTCCTCCCTCTCTCTTTCTCTTACTCTTACTCTTATCTCTCTCTCTCTCTCTCTCTCTCTCTCTCTCTTCTCTCTCTCTCTCTCTCTCTCTCTCTCTCTCTCTCTCTCTCTCTCTCTCTCATCTCTCTCTCTCTCTCTCTCTCTCTCCATTAATTACTGCCTTGGCGATGTGATAATTGTGCGTAGGTTAGTGCAAAATGTATTCACTTCGCCATATTCCAAATAATTGCATAATTTTTATCGTGTCTTCTTATTCTTCTTCTTTCTTCTCTTTCTTCTTCTTCTTCTTCTTCTTTCTTCTTCTTCTTTTTCTCTTTGTCTTTTTCTTCTTCTTCTTCTTTCTTCTTCATCTTTGTCTTCTTTTCTTCTTTTGTCTTTTTCTTCTTCTTCTTTGTCTTCTTCTTCTTCTTCTCTTTCTTCTTCTCTTCTTTGTCTCTTCTCTTTGTCTTCTTTCTTCTTTGTTCTTCTTCTTCCTTGTTCTTCTTCTTCTTCTTCTTTGTCTTCTTGTTATTCTTTGTTTTCTTCTTCTTCCTTGTTTCTTCTTCTCTTCTTCTTCTTTTCTTCTTCTTCTTTTCTTCTTTGTCATCTTCTCTCTTTTTGTCTTCTTCTTCTTTGTCTTCCTTCTTCTTCTTCTTCTCTTTGTCTTCTCTTCTTCTTCTTCTTTTCTTGTTCTTTGTCTTCTTCTTTTTCTTCTTCTTCTTCTTCTTCTTTTTCTTTTCTTCTTTTTGTCTTTCTTCTTCTTCTTCTTCTTTGTCTTCTTCTTCTTTGTCCTCTTCTTCTTCTTCTTTGTCATCTTCTTCTTTGTCTTCTTCTTCTTCTTCTTTGTCTTCTTCTTCTTTCTTCTTTTCTTTCTTCTTCTTCTTTGTCTTCTTCTTCTTCTTCTTCTTTGTCTTCTTCTTCTTTTCCATTGCCCGAGTCAGGAAAAAAGATATTCGAATATCCTCTTTGTCTTCTTCTTTTCTTCTTTGTTTCTTCTTCTTCTTTCTTTGTCTTCTTCTTCTTCTCTTCTTTGTCTTCTTCTTCTTCTTCTTTCTTCTTCTCTTCTTTTTCTTCTTCTTCTTCTTCTTTTCTTCTTTCTTCTTCTTCTCTTCCTTCTTCTTCTTTGTCTTCTTCTTCTTTCTTCTTCTCCTTCTTCTTCTTCTTCTTTTCTTCTTCTTCTTCTTCTTCTTCTTCTCTTCTTCTTCTTTTCTTCTTCTTTGTCTTTCTTCTTCTTCTTCTTTGTCTTCTTCTTCTTCTTCTTCTTTGTCTTCTTCTTCTTCTTCTTCTTTGTCTTCTTCTTTCTCCTACTTCTTTGTCTTCTTCTTCTTCTTCTTTGTCTTTTTCTTCTTCTTCTTTGTCTTCTTCTTCCATTTGCCCGAAAAGTCAGGAAAGAAAGATATTCGAATGCCGTCTAGATTCTGGATTACTGGTTGGTAATATTGTCTAGATTATTTTATGCTGACGGCAAAGATAGGAAAAGAGAAAGGAGGAAATGGAGGACGAGAGAATATATACTGATTTTTTTCTTTTCTTTTCTTTCTATTTCTTTCTGTTTCGTTTTATTTTTGGGGGGTTGGGGAGAGAGTGTAAATATGCTCTATGTGTTTCGTTTTATTTATGTGATAAGTAAAGAAATCATTGAGGGAATTAAGTTCAGTTCATTTTACGTTTGTTTGTTTTTTTCGTGAAATGGTGAAATCTGGCAATGAGGTCAAATTCGGAACTGGCAACTCTACTCAGGGATCTTTTTTTCTTTCTTTCTTTCTTTCTTTTTTAGATGTTATATAAATTATTTGATTTCTTGTTCACCGACACGTGATATATATGTTCGCTTTTTCTTTATTTTTTATCTATATATTTTTTTTCTTCTTCTCTCTTTCTCTCTCTTTTGTACCAAGTTTTACGTTACTGTTCCGCTGTACTATTTTATCCTTGCCTATTGTTAGTGACTCTTAAAACAAAAGGATAAACTTTTCTGCTGGCAGGGATGGTGTATTTTGACTTTGTATTTCTGTTTCAATTCCGAGAGGTGAATTGCCACTAAAAACAATTTCAGTTCATATTAACATATTTTCCTTTGGTGAACAATTTTTGCTCTCCTTTTTTCTTT
Organism: Penaeus vannamei; assembly: GCF_003789085.1. Classification (NCBI taxonomy): domain Eukaryota; kingdom Metazoa; phylum Arthropoda; class Malacostraca; order Decapoda; family Penaeidae; genus Penaeus; species Penaeus vannamei. The sequence goes on from NW_020871167.1 coordinate 184,536, forward strand.
CATTCATCCGACTTGCTTCCTCTCTTTTATCCTTCTTTCATTCTCCTTTCGTGTTTGTGACTTTCGTTTTTTTTTTTTTTTTTTTGGGTGATTTTTGCGTTCCCTCTTTATCCTTCTTCTTTCATTTTTTTTTTTTTTTTTTGTGTGTGTATAAAAATCCAAAATTAGAATTGTTCCTCCTCTTATTCCAGAACAGAAAATACATTACAAGATACTTAAAATGCGAACTAAACGTAGACTATATATATATATATATATTTGCAGTTTGGGACGATTTCCCTTCGAAATTAAATGTGCATTCGTATAAACTCGAGGAATGTTGACTTTGTGTTATCCAAATAGACCTTACGTTATGAAGTGGTCGTCTGTTTCATATTAAAACCTCTCTGGCTTTATGTAAATTTCTATGATCAATGTGCACACAAGGGAAGGGCGTGGGTGGGAAGGAGGATAAGGAAGGGTGGATAAAAGAGGAGGGGAGTGAGGGGGAGAGGGGAAGAGTGGGAGGGGGAGGGGGAGGGAGGGGAAAAGAGGAGGAGGAGAGCGAGGGATGGGGGGAGCTAGTGAGCGACGGAGGGGGGCGAGAGTGAGAAGTTACTGAGGTGACGGGAGGGGGGGGGGAGAGGGGTGAGGGAGTTGGGGAGAGCGAGGGACGTGGGATACGGTGAGGGTCTCTCGGAGCGAGGGGAGGGGGGGGAGAGGCTGATGGAGGAGAAGGCGTAAGGGGGGGGGGAGAGCGAAGGGGGGGACGGTGGGAGCCGGAGTCGGAAGGGGTCTGAAAGAGGATGAGATATGCGAGTGGTGAAGAGGGGTAGGGTGAGGTGAGAGGGGAGGAGGTAAGGAGGACGGATGGGGGGAGTTGAGAGGAGAAGGGGGAGGATAGATCTGAGGTAGAGAAGAATGAGGGTGAGAAAAAGTATAGAGGGGGAGAGAGAGAGGGGGCAGAAACATGAGGAAAAGAGAGAGGGAGAGAGAGAGAGAGAGAGATATATGAGATGCAGATGATCAAAATCAACAACAAAAAAAAAGAGAGAGAAACAACAACAAAAATTTTAATTATTATTATTTTTTAACGAAAAAACTATTTCATCCTTATTTTTTGGCCTTATCATAAGGCAAAGACGATGTATAAAAAAAGTTTAATTTGAAAAAAAAAGATCATGGTGAAAGGAATTAATCTGTTTGTATCATTTGCATAATTCTTTCGTAATTTATGTCGAAGAAAAAAATGTGAACGTTTTTGATTCTAAGAATTATTATTATTATTCCTTTTTTTACTTTTGTTGATTGAGAAATAGTGTATTTTTTGTTATTAGTTCGTAAGGGCAAAACAATAATGTTTTACACTATTTACACTTATCTCCAGAACATACTAGATAATTTATAACATTATACAGTATACGAATCAGTGTACCTTACCTCTCCTACGGTTTCAGTTCTCACCAAAAATAAAAAATGATAATGGTAATGATAAATATGATGTGAATATGAAATAATAATAATGTGATAATAATGATCATAGCAATAAGATACTTTTCATTCTTATTGTCATTATTTCTATTATAATGATAACAATTTTGATGATAATGACGACGTGGATTGTTCGGATAAAATTTTGGTGTTTCCGGTTCGCAAAAGGAAGAAGTGTATAAGATTATTGTTAGTGTACATGCATGTGGGTATGTGTGTGTGTGTCAAAGATCCTAAAAAATGATAGAAAAATACATCACTCGAGATTTTCTCTAAAATAAACGTCATCAGTGGTCATCAGTATATACGTAATCTAAGTGTACGTCATCAGTATAGTTACTCTTTCGTCTATTCGTCATCAGTATAGTTACATCATCAGTATAGTTACTCTTTCGTCATCAGTATAGTTACTCTTTCGTCATCAATATAGTTACTATTTCGTCGCGTATGACACTATTCTGACATCAAAGAAGTAGACATTTAAATCAAATTAGATAGCCTCTTCATACATAATGCTTGAAGTGACCACTTCTTCGTATCCAATTACTTCATTAATAGTTTTGACTGCTTTGTTGATTCTAATTTTACAAAAGAGTTAATTAATAATCAAACCTTCAGCCTTTCACAGAAGTTTTATTAAATGAAAAGCCATCCGACAGTTGGGATAAAGAGAGGATTTCATAATCATTGTTACACCTTTTCCCAAACAATAAGTATTTTGAGTTTCGTGTTTTTCAAACTATAGATTCAAAAAAGGGGAATTGATGAAGAGCTCCAGGATTCCACATTAATAGTGGTACCGTATATTAATATATACCTATAGATAGACAGATAGATAGAAGCAGAGAGAGAGAAGAAGGAGACAATAGAGAGAGCGAAAGAGAAAATAGAAAGAGAAGAAAAACATAAAGAAGAGAGAGAAGAGAGAGAAACACAAAACAGACGAGAGGAGATTAAAAAAATAGAGAGACAAGCACAAAAGAGAGAGAGAGAGAGAGAGAGAGAGAGAGAGAGACAAAAAGAGAGAGAAGAGAAGAAACAAAAAGAGAGAGAGACAGAAAGAAAGAAAGAGAGACGACAAATAGAGACCAGAGATAAAAGTGAGAGACAAGCACAAAGAGAGAGAGAGAGAGAAACAGAAAGAGAGATAAAAAGAAAAAGAGAGAGAGATAAAAAGGAGAGCAAGCACAAAAGAAGAGAGTGAGAAAGAGAGAAAGAGAGAGAGACAAACACAAAGAGAGAAGAGAGAGAGACAAACACAAAGAGAGAAAGAGAGAGAGACAAACACAAAGAGAGAGAGAGAGAGAGAGACATAAACCCACATTATACGCGTTCATCCATACTTCGCTTAATTCGAGCATCGCTATCCGTCACGAGGAGTCCTCATTAGAAAGCTTTTCCCTCGCCCTCTTTCCCTCCTTCGGCAAATGTCTCGTTCTCCCTTGCAGAATCCAGGCTCGTTGGGCTAATTTTCAACCGCTTAACGACTCGTGCTTATAATGAGATCAGTAATCCCTTGCTATTAGTGTGGGCGACGAGGAAATTACAATTTATTATTATTTTTTCTTTCTTTCTTTCATTCGGAAATGATTTGCGAAATGAGCTCACAGCTATCTACGGCTCCTGCTTTTTTCAATCCGCGATGCATAATTAATTTGATCTAATTTCCAAATCCATCCGACTTATGTATATATTCTACAAATAGAAAAATTATACGCTTTCATTTTTCATTTCTTTTTTCTTTTTTTCAAGCCATTTTCCTAACGAAACAAAATGACAGGCTAATATCGCAAAAAAATATACTTCAATCCCACGGGTAGCTGGCTGAACACCCCTGCCCCTACCCTGCAAAATCTCTCTCCCTCTCTCTCTCTCTCTCTCTCTCTCTCTCTCTCTCTCTCTCTCTTTCTCTCTAAATATATATAAATATACATGTGTGTGTGTGTGTGTATGTATCCTATATATATATATATATATATATGTATCTATGTATATAATATCTATCTCTTCTCTCTATCTATCTATCTACTATCTATCTATCTATCTATCTCCTTCCTCCTCCTCCCTCCCCTTCCCCCCCCCCTTCCCCCCTCCCTCCCCCCCTCCCCCCCCCAGTCCCCCTCCAGCCCCCTCCCTCCCCCTCCCTTCCCTCCCTCCTCCCTCCTCTCCTCTCTCTCTCTCAGTACTAAGCCCCCAATCCAATCTCTTCCCCCTGAAATACCCCCCCCCCCCAGGGCGTAGCAGTCGCTGGCCCTGACCTCCGCCCTCCAACCCCGACGGACCTGAAGCTGAACCCGACGGAGGAATCGGTTCGTGTGTCGTGTGTCTTTCCACCGACTGCCGAGGGAACATCATTTCGCCTTGGCAGAGTGATTTTCTTGCTTTTGTTTTCGTGTTTGTTTTTTCATTTATTATAATTCGTCTTTATTTGTTTGTTTGTGTTGTTTATTGTATATATTTAGTTGTGGGTTTATTTTTTTCTTTTGGGGGGGATGATTTCTTTCTCGTTTTGTCTCATTTTTGGATATATATGTATGTATGTATATATTTTATTGATTTATTTCTCTCTCTCTTCCTCTTTTTGCATATATTTACTACATGTGTGAGCTTGTTGTTTTTAGGATCTGCTTGTGTATGTGTGTGATTATGTTTGTGTATGTATCTATGTTTCTTTCTCTTACTCTCTCTCTTCTCTCTTTCTCTCTCTGTCTGTCTCTCTTCTCTCTCTCTCTCTCTCTCTCTCTCTCTCTCTCTCTCTCTCTCTCTCTCTCTCTCTCTCTCTCTCTCTCTCTCTCTCTCTCTCTCTCTCTCTCTCTCTCTCTCTCTCTCTCTCTCTCTCTCTCTCTCTCTCTCTCTCTCTCTCTCTCTCTCTCTCTCTCTCTCTCTCTCTCTCTGTCAGTATCCATGTAAATCTACAAGTGTATTCATCTGCGTGCCTATCCGTTTGTCTCCGCCTCCGTGCGTAATAACCCGTGACACGTTTCATAACCCGATCGTCATCAAAACCCACCAGAGAGACTCACCGCATCACAGATTTTACGGAATGATAAAACTCGAACCAGAACTTCCTTTCCTCTCCTCCGGCTTCCTATGGCAAGGGAACGGCAGTAAAATCCCAAACAGATGTCATATTCCACCGACGAAAATATATGTTTTTACTAGCGGTTTCATGTAAAAAAGTTACTGGTCGTATTTCTCACACAAAT
>NW_020871167.1:194211-201711 GCF_003789085.1 Penaeus vannamei
ACAGACAGAGAGACAAAGACAGAGAGAGAGACACGAGAGAGGGAACGAGAGGCACAGACAAACAGACACGGCCCTCGAATCCTTCCGTCTCACCTGTCGCAGCGGCATCCTCTCCCTCCGCCAGCATCCTTCCACCCCCTTCCACCTGTAGCCGAGAGGAGCATCTCACCTGAAAATGGAAATCGCATTAGCTGATCGTTCTCCAAGGTGAATGAGGACCAGGTCAAAGTTCAGGTCATAGATCAACTTCATCTGGGTTGATTGCCTTGATTAATGAGGCGTGAATACTGGGAGGACAAAGAGGAGGGAGGAGGGAGTCATCGGTCGGATTTGATTGCATTTCTGATTCATTTTCGAATCTTGGGGGGAGGGGGTGGGAGGGGAGGGAGAGGAGGGAGGGAAGGAAGGAGGAGGGAAGGAAGGAGGGAAGGAGGGAGGGAAGGAAGAAAGAGAAGAGAGGAAAAGGGAGGGGGAGCGAGGGAGGGAGAGAAGGAAGAAAGGAAGGAGGGAAAAAAGGAAGGAAAGAGAAGGGGGAGCGAGGAGGGAGGAAGAAAGAAAGGAGGGAGGGAGTGAGGAGAGAGGAGGAGGGAGGGAGAAAGGAAGGAGGGAGGAAAATGGAGAGGGAGCGAAGGAGGAAGGAGGAGGAAAGAAGAGGGGGAGAGAAGATTGGAGGGACGGAGGAAGGAAGGGAGAAAAGAAGGAAGGAAAGAGAAGAAGGAGCAAGGAAGAGAGGGAGGAAAGTAGAGGGGGAGAGAAGGTTGTTTTTTCCCCTCTACACGTGTCTCTTACGATTAGTGGAAGAGGGAATAATCCTCTGATTTTATCTCTTTATTTTGCTTCTTTTTCCTCGTACATTCTACACAGAATCACATTAAGATGTCTCTTACTTACTGTCTCAATTGACAGTGTGTGTGTGTGTTTGTGTATATATATAATATATATATATATATATATATATATATATATATATATATATATATATATATATATATATATATATATATATATATATATATATATATATATATTATATATATATATATATATATATATATATATATATATATATATATATATATATATATATATATATATATATTATATTATTATATATATATATATATATATATATATATAATATATATATACATATACATACACACACACACACAACACACACACACACACACACACACACACACACACACACACACACACACACACACACACAGTATATATATATATATATATATATATATATATATATATATATATATATATATATACATATATATATATATATATATATATATATATATATATATATATATATATACATATATATTCGTGATATGTGAATCAATCTATTTTGCCCTTTTGCATGCTCTGAGTGTCGTCATGGTGATGCCACACGTTTCCTAAAAGCAAACCCGAGCAAGATTTCTGATTCGCCAAAATATGGAGGATATCTATATTCAATTAGTATCCCATAAGTCTCGTCGAAGCTGCTTCAATGGATAATGAAAACACTCACCGACTTATCCAGCATTTCGAACGCGGATGTGTAAACAAGGTCTGTGATTGGTCAAAGGCAAGTTGAGCATTCCTGTGATTGGTTAATTCAAGGATGAGTGTCAACAAACAGGCAGCTCTAGAGGGCGGGTACGGGTACACACACACACACACACACACACACACACACACACACACACACACACACACACACACACACACACACATATATATATATATATATATATATATATATATATATATATATATATATATATATATATATATATATATATATATATATTTATTGCAGAATCTTTATCCTTGCACAAAGACTGAGAGAAAAATGTGTGTGTGTATATATATATATATATATATATATTATATCATATATATATATATGTATATATATATATATATATATATATATATATATATATATATATATATATATATATATATATATATATACATATGGCGAATAGATGAATAGATAGATAGACAGAATAGCAGTTCGATGGCCCGATGTCCTCAGACCTTTTAAAGCACATATCTCATCCTCTTAATCCAGTAAGAGCTAATGGCTTCTAAATGGTTTCGAATTTCATCAACGAGAGTGACCAAGCCGGAGACAAATTAACTAAACGAACGCACGCAAGCCGACATATGGCGAAGGGAGCGAGGCAATATAAAGCCGAGTATCTATATCCAAGGGGGTTGAAGTCTATTAAAAGAATACAAAAAAAACGACTCAAAACCGAGTATCTATATACAAGGGGATTGGAATCTATTTAAAAAAACAACAAGGGGGTTGGAGTCTCAAACTCAAAACCGAGTATCTATATCCAAGGGGATTGGAGTCTAAAAAAAAAAAATACTCAATCAAAATCTTCACGGGATCGAAACCCCTTAAATAAGACGCTTATAAATCGTAAAAAGAATCGTAACCCTTCGTTTAACGCCAGACAAAGAAACACTGGGGTGATATGCTGCTTTGTTGTGATGTCTATATATAGCTGTGTTCGGTTTCCTGGAAAGTGTTTTCATTATGAGCTGCAGTGTCGTGATTACATGTTCCTTTGTTCGGATTCTGTCCGGCGTGATAATCGTCTTTTCGACACATAGGAGTTCTCTTCTGCGTGTCTGACCAAGTCTCGAATCTGTATTTTGTTTCTTATTATTATCATTATTGTTTTTTTTTTTTCCTCCTCCAATGCTTCTTTTCATTTCGTTTCTTTCTTCTCCTTCTCCTCCTTCTCCTCCTTCACTACCTCCTCCTCCTCACTCACCTCTTCTTCTTGTTGTTCTTATTATTATTCCTTTTCCTTCCTTCTCCTCCTCCTCTTCTTCCTTCTCCTCCTCATCATCATCATCTTCTTCCTCCTCTTCCTTTCCTTTCTTTTGCCTCCTTCTCCCGCTACAGATACTACTAATATTGCTTCTCCATTTTCGTCTTTTTCTTCTTCTTCTTCCTCTGTTCATCCGCATCATCATCAACCACCTTCTTCTTCTTCTTCGTCTTCTTTTTTCAACGTCTTATTCTTCGTCTTCTTCTTCTTCGTCTTTTCTTCTTCTTTCTTCGTCTTTTTTCTTCGTCTTCTTCGTCTTCGTCTTTTCTTCGTTCTTCTTCGTCTTCGTCTTTTTCCTTCTTCTTCTTATCACTATTATTATTATCAATCGTCTTCTTCGTCTCCTTCTTCTTTCTTGAGCGAGAGAGAGATTGGAGTTAGCGTGACAGGCAGTCATACTTCAGAGCCAGAAATAGCTTTGTCATGTTTGATAGAAATGCTTCTTTCCATCTTATTTCGTTCCTCCTTCTTTTCTTCTTACTTATTGCTGCTTCTGCTTGTTCTCATTCTTTTCTTCTTCTCTTTTGCTTCTTTTTTTCGTCTTTTTGTCTTCCCTTCTTTTGCTACTATCATTATCATCATCACTGCCATTACTAGTATTATTATCATCACTATTGTAATCATCAACATTATTATTATTATCATTATTATCATTATTATCATTATTATTATTATCATCATCATCACCTTCACCATTATTGCTGTTATCATCATTATCATTATCATCATTATTATCATTATGAATATCAATGTCATTATTATCATCATCATTACCATTGTTATTATCATTATCATTATCATTATTATCATTATCATTATTATTATCCACGCCAAAGAACTCAGGTAATGGCCCTGTGGATACACATCAAATGAAGTTGATGAACTATGCATTGCAAATTCAAGCATGAAAATAAAAGCCACATCCCCAAGGATTGATATAACGAAGAAGCATTTATCTATTAATAAACCTACGCTGTAATGTATGCAACATTATGCAACTTCAAGCGAGAGAATTGCAAAAAGAATTGGCATATCAAATCGCAGTCAGCAGACGAAACATACATAATCAGGTAATTTACATACACTTATAATGATACATATATACGTGTAAAAGCAAATATCGCTGTGTGTGTGTGTGTGTGTGTGTGTGTGTGTGTGTGTGTGTGTGTGTGTGTCTGTGTGTGTGTGTCTGTGTGTGTGTGTGTGTGTGTGTTGTGTGTGTGTGTGTGTGTGTGTGTGTGTGTGTGTGTGTGTGTGTGTGTGTGTGTGTGTGTGTGTGTGTGTGTGTGTGTGATTATCCACACAGACAAGTTCGTATCACTACAATTTAACTGTGACTTTTAGTCTCACCAAATCACCCCATTCACAACCCCTCATATCATCAGAGAGATTGTCTCGTCCCTTGTGCCTCTGATCCTTCAAAACCCCATACAAGCGCGGTCGTAATTTCGGCAACAAAAGAAGAAAAAAGAAGAAGAGAAGGAGGAGGAGGAGAAGAAGAAGAGGTAGGAGAAGTAATAATAGTAGTAGGAGGAGGAAGGAGGTGACGAAAAGAAAAGATAAAGTAGTAAAGGAGGAGGATGACGAAAAATGAAGAAGAAGAAGAACAAGAAGAAGAAGAAGACAAGAAAGAAGAAGAAGAAGAAGAGAAGAACAAGAAGAAGAAGAAAAGAAACAAGAAGAACAAAGAAAAAAAGGAAAAGAAGACCAACAGAATCAAATAAAACGAAGCTGAACTCCCAAGTCTACCTAACAATATCAAGGAAAACAAAGCCGAGTTAATAGCACTGAGTCTCGCGATAGACAAAGGAAGGAGGCGGAGCGTGACTCATTAATCATCCGGGACTTAGAGCTTCCCCCTCCATCTCTGAGGCTGTGATCGCTGCTCCTTGAACCGAGGCCGAGGCGGTGGATGGGTCGAGGGAGGGGGGGTTGTGTGTGTGTGTGTGGAGGGTGTGGGGGTGTGGGGAGGGGGTTTGTGTGTGTGTGGGTGGGGGAGGGTGGGTACGTGTGGGTTTGTGGGTGGGTGGGTGTGGGGGGGGTACGTGTGTGTGTGGGTGGGTGGTGGGGTGTGGGGGGTATGTGTTTTGGGTGTGTAGGTGTGTGTGTTTGTGGGTTTGTGTGGGTGTGGTCTGGTTTGTGTGGGTGTGTGTGGTGGGTGTATGAGTATGCGTGTGTTGTGTGTGTATGTCTGAGTGTGTATGTGTGTGTGTGTCTGAGTGTTTCTTTGTGTGTCTATAACGGCGTGTGTGTGTGTGTGTGTGTAAATATGAAAAGGAAGAGATAATGATAGCGCTAATATTCAAGAGTATTATCGCTATCAATGGGATTATGGTCACTGGAATATATCATGATCATCATTATCATAATTATCATAATTGGTATAAGTAAATCCTCATGTTTATAATAATCTTAATCATCATTAATCGCTACCAATATCATGTTTATATAGTCCTTATTATAGTCTTTATATTATAGTATTATAGTATTAGTATTATAGTCCTTATATTATAGTCCAAAGATAGAGATAAGTACAATAATAAGAATAAGAACAACAAACGATAGTAAAGACGATGAGAGTGACGACTGAAGAAACAAAACACTTCCAAGCCCATTCATATATTCTTAAACATGAATGAATAAATGAGTGAATGACTCAGCAGATAAATAAAATAATGAATGATAAAAGATATCCAGCTGTTTTGCCGGATTTCTAAAGTTGACTCACTAAGTCCAGGCCTGACTCAGTTATATGTGTCAGTGTGGACTCTGTGGCCTTGCTGTCTGTGTAGTGTGTGTGTGTGGGGGGGGGGGGAGCTGTGTGTTTGGGGTGTGTGGATGTGTGTGTGTGTTGGGGGGGCTGGGTGTGTGTGTGTGTGTGTTGGGGGGGGGGGGGTTGTGTGTGGGTGTGTGTGTGTGGGTGAGTGAGTGGGTGGGTGGGTGGGTTTTTGTGTGGATGTGTGTGGGTGGGGTGTGGGTGTGCGTCTGTGTGTGTGTGTGTGTGTTTATGTGTGCGTGTGATAGTGTTAATATCATTGCCATTCATCATAAGGGAGACGTTTTCCGCGTGTCAACTTTTTTTGTTTGTTTGTTTGTTTTCCTGCCACATTAGACGTTGAAATAGTTTTGAAGATTTTTCTATTTCTTTTAGACTTCGCTAATTCGTGTCCAAAACAATCGCTTCTTATAATAAATCGAGCAAAATCTGCTCTGTTCTCCTCTCAGATTTCATCGATTAGGCACAAAGCTTATCCATAATAGTTGATAAGATATTCCTTTATCATACGACGCATAATATACATATATATCGGCATTACACTCGATAGCATAGGATCCGTATTACACATATCTTTTCATTTCTGTTATCTAATTTCTAAACTTTTCGTACGAATTGTCATATGTTTTTCCTCGAATCCTAGATTGAGTTTAGAATTTTGTGTATGTTTGAAATGTGAGATTTAGAACATGATATTACTCTTGTCCATTTCTGTTTTAAACCAATTTAGAGTATTTTTGGGTGAATTTGTGTACAGGGTTTTATGATTTTGTGTGATGTTTTAAGTGGTGCTTGCAATTGCCGAAACATGATATGTGCTATGCATAATTATTTAATATGCGCTGTTAATTTCATCATCTTTATCATCATCATATCCATCATCACTATTATCATTATATTCATCATAATCATCGTCATCATACATCACCACTTTTGCACAATCGTCCCCAACCTCATCTTCACCATCATCATCGTCGTAGTGTTCATCACCATCACCCTCAGATTCATCATATTCATCACCATCACCAACATAACCACCCTAATCAACATCATCCTTATCATCATCACTATCATCACCACCACCCTTATCCTTATCATTACCATCACCACCACCATAATCACCCTCAGCCTATCCTTATTCAACTTTCACCAGCACCACCACCCTTATCCTATCATCACATCCCACCCACCAATCATCACCACCACACAACTTTCACACCATACCACCCTTATCCTTATCACCACCCACCACCATCATCACCACCAACACAACACACGTCCTCTCCCTCCCTCCCCCTCCCTCCTCCCCACCATACGCATCACCATAAACTTTTTCTCCTCCCCCCCACCCTCCCCCCCAATCTTCCCTTCTCTTGCCAGCTTGATGGATCAACAATAATACGAATGAAAATCGGATTACAAGAACAAGCCGCCCAACTTTGCTATTACACTGCAAAGTTTCTCTCCCTCTCCCTCTCCCTCTCTCTCCCTCTCCTGTCTCCTGCCATAGTTTTCTCTCCCTCCTCCTCCTCCCCCCAGTCTTCCCCCCCCCCCCCAGCTTAATCCCCTTCACTTAGCTATTCCCTCTTGCATTTTTTTTTTCTCTTTCTCTCTCTCTCTTCTCTTCCTCTCTCTCTCTCTCTCTCTCTCCTCTCTCTCTCTCCTCTCTCTTCTCTCTCTCTCATTCTCTCCCTCTTCTCTCTCTCTCTCTCTCTTTTTTTTTTTCTTCTTCTTCTTCTGTTGCTTCTCGAATTCTTTGTTTTCTTTCATTTCGTATTCTTCTACTTCGCATACTTCTCCCTTTTATTCCTCCTTCTCCCCTCTTCTCGGCCTCCTCCTCTTTGATCTTCCACTTCTCCTCCT
>NW_020871167.1:211711-231711 GCF_003789085.1 Penaeus vannamei
TAGATATCTGCGGTCGGGCAGTGTTACATGCTTCAGCAATTCAGTGTCCCTTCTAACACTGAATGTACCTTCGAAAGAGCTTCCTCGGCATCACTGAAACCCCTGAGTGTCACGCGAGGCTTCCCAAGACTTCGGGTCCCTATGGGTATGGCTGCGACGCCGACAAAGTCCAAAGTCCATTATCATCGAAGTTGCTCACCGAGGCTTTGCGATGACTGTTACGTCGCTCTGTTGCGGTTCCAGTCCTCAAATGAATACTTCTAGATAAGTCTAAGACCTCAGCTCATGAGAGTAAGATAAGGAAGAACTTTCAATCAATAAAATTATCAAAACAACAACGGTATTTCGGTCCATACAGAGCATCAATACAAAAAGGATTTCCAACTTGGGACACACCCTCGACCCATCCTAGACAGCGAGAGGAAACCTGCATCTTCTCTTAAGTCGGTCTTTGGAGGCAAAAATCACCCGTATGAGATGTCATCTAAACTCTTCACAGACAACATACAAAAGTCGGTACGAGTCGGATACGAGAAGTAGATAAATTAGAAAGTAAAATTAAACCATTATCAGCCCTGGATGTCAAACCTGACTGCTACAGGGCTAGATATATTAGAAAGTAAAATTAAACCATTATCAGCCTGGATGTCAAACCTGACTGCTTACAGGGCTAGATATATTAGAAAGTAAAATTAAACCATTATCAGCCCTGGATGTCAAACCTGACTGCTTATAGGGTTGAATCATGTTTTCAGGTCCTGAGCGCTCGAGGTCGGTAACAAGCAGTACCACGCCTGTACTTATCTAGATAATTAAATCCCTTTATCTTTTCTAAGTAATCTCTCTTTAACAATTAGAGATTCTTGCAATATCTCATGCACTCGGTGACTCATTGAACTGGCCTCATATTTAAAGAGGTTTCCATTTAGGCTCATTTTCCCACCTCATTCACGTCCCCGTTAAAGGTCTTTCTCTCATCAAGAATCGATGAGGTTTTGCGCAACATGTAATTATTTCACGACATAATTCATCGCTCCACATATTTTGGCTGCTCATCCTTTTTTGAGTCTCTCTTTCTCTTTCTCTCTCTCTCTCTTTCTCTTTCTCTTTCTCTTTTTCTCTTTCTCTTTCTCTTTCTCTTTCTCTTTCTCTTTCTCTTTCTCTCTTCTCTCTCTCTCTCTCTTCTCTCTTCTCTCTCTCTCTCTCTCTCTCTCTCTCTCTCTCTCTCTCTCTCTCTCCTCTCTGTCTCTCTCTCTTCTCTCTCTCTCTCTCTCTCTCTATCTATCTATCTATCTATCTATCTCTTTCTACCTCTCTCTCTCTCCTTTTTCTATTTCTTTTTCTTTTGGTCTTTTTCATTTTCGTTTCCTTTTTTATTTCTTACCTCTCTCTCTCTCTTTTCTCTTTTTTTTTTTTTTTTTTTTTTTACTATGTTGATTATAATAACATGCGCTTTTCAATCAAGAGCTATTCAGAAACAGCTGCAACATGCCTTTGAAACTGCTTCATCACCTCTTAGAGTCTGACCTCCGACTCCTCTTTCCTCTTTCCTCTCCCCCTTTTACTCTCCTCCCTCCCCTCTCCCCCTTTCCTTTCTTCTCCCCCGCCTTCTCCCCCCTCTTTCCTTTCTTTCTCCCCCCCTCCTCTTTCCTCTTTACTCTCCCCCCCTCTTTCCTCCTCTCCCCCGCCCCCCTCATTCCTCTTCCTCCCTCTACCCCTCTTCCCTCCCTCTCCCCCCCCCCCTCTTTCCTCTTTCCTCCCTCTTCCCTTCCTTTCCCCTCTCCCCCGGCCCCCCTCTTTCCTCTTTACTCCCTCTCCCCCCTCTCCCCTCTTTTCCTCTTTACTCCTTCCTCTCCCCTCTTTCCTCTCTCTCCCGCCCCCCCCTCCTCCTCCATAGCCGTGGTCTACCTCCATCCTTCTCCTCTTCTCCCTTTCCCTTTTACTCTCCTCTCTTTCTTCTTCTCCCTCTCTCCCTCATTCACTTGCCAGTCCCTCGCATTTAACACTTTTTCCTTCCTCTTCTCCCTCTCCCTTATGACTCCAGAATCCCCCCCCCCCCCCGCCTCCTCTTCTCTCTTCTCTTCCCCCTCCCTCACTTCTCCCCCCCCCCACCCTCCTAACCATTCTTTCTTGCTCTTCCTCACCTCACCTCTACTCCCTTTCCCCTACCTTATCTTTTTTTTCTATCTAGTTTCTTTCCCCTCCCTTTTTTTTTTTGCCTTATCCCACCTCCTCCCCTCTACCCCCCACTACCCCACCTCTTTCCCTACCCTAAAACCTTCCCCTCTTTCCTCCCCCCTTCCTTCTCCTCTTTCCCCTCCTCCTCCCCCCTTCCCCTTCCTCCTCCTCCCTCCCCCTTCCCCCTCTTCCCTCTCCTCCTCCCATCCTCCATCCTCTTCACCCCCTCCTCCCTTCCTCCTCCTCCTACCCCTACTCTCCCTCCTCCTTCCTTCCCTTCCCCCTCCTCTTCCCCCTTTCCCCCTTATTCCCCTCCCCTCCCCCCCATTCGTCCCCTCTTCCTCCCCCCCTTCCTCCCTCCTCCTCCTCCTCCCTTTTCCCTCCATCCTCCTCCTCCCCTTTCCCCCTTCCCCCCCTTCTTTCCTCCTCCTCCCCCCCTTTCCCTCCCCCTTTCCTCCTCTCCTCCTTCTCCCCCCTTTCTCCCCCCCTCCCCTAATTCCTCCTTTCATCACCCACCCTCTCATACGTATCATGTAAGTTATTAGAGAAGTAAGATAAAATTAATTAATTATGTTAATTACACTCCTTAAAGTAGAGTAAAATATATAATAATTATGGATAGTATAAGTTAAGTGCAGAGAGTGAAATGGCTCAAGATGTAATACGAATTATTGTAATGTGAGTACCGTGATAATGAAAATGACTACTTCAGATTAGTATGATGATATGAATGACTATGTTATACTTACATAGTGTGCTATAGTTAGTACTATTTAAGGTTTATATTAGGTGAGTTGTGTTGTGGTGTGGTCATGACCCGTAGAATATGGGTATATATATTATATCGCTAGTTTATAAGGTTTTACTAGTACGATTTGTTATGGCGGTATGGGTTGTTTGCAGGTGCTCGTTAGCTATATGGTGTTATATATTATAATATTATATATATGGTAATATAATTATATTAGTTGGTATATAAATCAGTATAATATACTAGTAGAATCTCTGCTGAGTTAATGAGGAGGGAGTTCGGGTTATAGGTTAGTGTTTAGGAGATTGCTAGTAAGTATATATAGATATATACTAGGTAGTATAAGTGGGATGTATTTTATAGGATAGATGCTATTATATATTATATATAAATAGTTAAGTGAGAGGTATATAATATAAATGGTTATTGGATATATGTGATCTGGGAATTATCCCATATTATTTATATATGTTATAAATATAAATAAATAATATAATACATACATACATATAAAATATATATATAATGTGTTTTATATATTTACTATATATATATGTTTAATTAGCTATTAAAGTATATAATAAGGTGAGGGATATAATAATATGTATGGGTATTATAAGAGTGGGTGACTTGGTAATTTAACTATTATATTTTAATATCCAATATTGTATAGTGTTATTGATGCTCGTTATATTAGGGATGTATATGAAAGATACAAAATATCGAGTACAATTAGAATTTATTATATTTATGATTTTGATGCTAGTAAGGGATATCATAGGTGAAATTGCGAATTAGTGTTTTTAGGCTTATAAGTAGGTAGTGAGATATTAATAAAAACCAAAAATCGGGTGTTGATTATGAAATTGCTAAAGTAAGTACGGATTATATAAGCCAGAGATATGAGGGATAGTTATCCATATATATATATATATATTGATTTTATCTTGCTAGGTAAAGGGGATATATAATGTATATATTATATAAGGGAATGGAATGCTTAAGTAATAAGGGATAGTATGGTGATCAGTATAGAGATATTAATTAGATATAGAACTAAGTAAGGGATATGTGGATAATTATGGAATGTGTGTTTTTTAGTAGCTAGTTAAGGGAGGGAGTATACGCGATGAGTTAACTGTGTATAGTAAGAGATTGTCTTAGTTATAGAGAGAGGGTAAGTGGGATGTGTTTTGATGCTAGTAAGGGATATAGGGAATGCGGATGTATGTATGATATGCTATAGATAAAAGTGAAGGGAATTATGGTTATTATATAAAATTGACCCATTTATAAGTAAGGGATTGGGATTCGGGTGTTGACATATACTATTATAATAATATATATTAATATTATAATATAGTGTTTTAGATGCTAAGTTAATAAAGGGAGGTGAAATGTAGATGTGGTTTTAAGTAAATTATGGCTAAGTAAGTGGTAAAGGAGGTAAATGTAATAGGATGCTAGTATAATAGTAAGGTAGGAGTTACATATATGTGAATAACGGGTGGATTTGTTAGTTATTGAATGCTTAAGTAATAAGTGAGTGAAGGGTATAAATATGGAAATATGTTTTTTAGTATGCTATAATATTAATAGGGATGATAGTAGATCGGTGAGTGTATTCAGTGTTTTAGGTGAATATAGATAGCTTAGTTTATATATAGACGTAGAGGGATAGGTGGATTGTGTTTTGATGCTAGTCATATAATGAGAAAGGACGTAAATGTGAATATGTGATGTTTTTTAGTTAGTACTAGTAAGGTAGGTTAATGAGGTGTGATCTATATATATATATAATATATATAATATATATTATGTTGTGATATAGGAAGATTGCTATGATATAAATAATAATGAGATATGAATAATAATAAAGAGATTGGAAATGAATGTGTTTTTGATGCTAGTAAGGTAATGGGGCTCAAGTGTGTGTTATTGATGCTATAGTACAAGATAATTAAGAGGTGATCATAATATGGAATGTGTTTTTTAGAAGCTAGTTAATGGTGAATAGGTGAATTCGAGGTATGTGATTTTAGGAGATGCTAGTAAGGGAGGGTTATGAGATATATGACTCAGTATTTAGGCTGATAAATTAGTAAATATATATTATGATATTGTTGATTATGATGCTATTATATTTATTAGCTGGATATATATATATAGCTGAGCTCATAGGGAGCTGAAAATTTATTATAAGATAGTACTTATGATTGGGTGATATAGATAAATTGTAAAAGATAATAGGAAAATAGTCTAACGTTATTAAGAAGATGCATTAAAAATTACTCAGAGAGAATATAAGCTCGCATTGCGTTTACTATCTTATGTACTTAATTAATAGATAAGTGAATAATATAATTAATATATTAAGTGATATATATAAGATCACATACTGTCATAATACAGTTAAGATTTTAGAATAAAAAAAGTTATTATTGGAAATTAGTATTTTTATAAGTGATAAATAAAGTATAACCGAACTACGCTTAGAATGATATATTGACTTAATTTAATTTAATAAGTAATATTATTATAAATTATAATAAATTAATTAGAATTAAATTATAATAACATAATAAAGTGTAAAAAAATTATATATAGACATATGAATAAATGTTTTATATCAATGAAACTAATAAATATAATATAAATATATTTTTTTCAAGACAAAGATAAATGTTTTTCAAGACAAAGATAAATGTTTTTCAAGACAAAGATAAATGTTTTTTCAAGACAAAGATAAATGTTTTTCAAGACAAAGATAAATGTTTTTCAAGACAAAGATAAATGTTTTTCAAGACAAGATTAAATGTTTTTCAAGACAAAGTAAATGTTTTTCAAGACAAAAGATAAATGTTTTTCAAGACAAAGATAAATGTTTTTCAGACAAAGATAAATGTTTTCAAGACAAAGATAAATGTTTTTCAAGACAAAGATAAATGTTTTTCAAGACAAAGATAAATGTTTTCAAGACAAAGATAAATGTTTTTCAAGACAAAGATAAATGTTTTTTCAAGACAAAGATAAATGTTTTTCAAGACAAAAAGATAAATGTTTTTTCAAGACAAAAGATAAATGTTTTTCAAGGACAAAGATAAATGTTTTTCAAGATATAAATGTTTTTCAAGACAAAGATAAATGTTTTTCAAGACAAAGATAAATGTTTTTTCAAGACAAAGATAAATGTTTTTTCAGACAAAGATTTTCAAGATTTTAAAATGTTTTTCAAGACAAAGATAAATGTTTTTCAAGACAAAGATAAATGTTTTTCAAGACAAAGATCAATGTTTTTCAAGACAAAGATAAATGTTTTTCAAGACAAAGATAAATGTTTTTTCAGACAAAGATAAATGTTTTTCAAACAAAGATAATGTTTTCAAGACAAAGATAAATGTTTTTCTTAAGACAACTCAACCGAGGCTTTCAACCCAAGAAAAAATAATACATAATTGAAAATTACAAATTCAAATTCAAATTAAAAACACTTTATTCCACTAGCAAGGAAGAACAAATTGCTAGTAAGGAAGAACATAGAATGTGATTGACAGATACGAGTCAGGGAGAAAATAGGATGTTCTATTAATAGCAACAGAGGCTGAGCTTGTTTTAAGAAAGATAAAGTGTCGATGAAGATGTGAATAGTAATGAGTATTAAATCTTCTTATCGTAAGCACTTCTCGCTCGGAATATGAGTAGATAAGCGATACTTTTTTAATGATCGTTGTGAATGCATTTAAACATCATACTTTGGCCTCTTTAAATGTAGCTTGGGATTTTTTTTCTTCTTTTTCTTTTTTTTTTTTTTTTTTTTTTTTTTTTTGTCTATATATATATATATTTTTTTTTTTTGTCTGCATTTATTTTTCTGGATGAAGATGTACGAAATTATTGAACTTTATTAGTGTCACTCTCTATATCTATCTATCTATCTATCAATCTCTCTCTCTCTCTCTCTCTCTCTCTCTCTCTCTCTCTCTCTCTCTTCTCTCTCTCTCTCTCTTCTCTCTCTCTCTCTCTTCTTCTCTCTCTGTATCTGTCTCTCTCTCTCTCTCTCTTTCCTCTCGTTGCTGCATTTCTTTTTATTTTTATCAGCTATTACTCCCTTCCTCCCTCCCCCTTCCCTCTTCCCCTCACACCTCCCTCCTACCCTCCCTTCCTCCCTCCCTATTTCCTCCTCCTCCCATCCTCCCTTCCTCCCTCCGCATTTCCTCCACCCTCCTTCTCTTCTCATTCTCGTCTCATGTGCTCCTCCCCTCTTCCTCTTTCCTCCCTCCTCCTTCCTCCTTCCCTCCCTTCCTCCTCCGGGTTATTTTCTCCCCTCTTTCTGATCTTTCACACCCTCTTGTCCTTCCTTTTTTAATTTTCTTTACAGTTTGCAATCGCCTTTTCTGTTTTTCTTTATTTATTTATTCCTTTCTTTCTTTCTTTCTTCTTTCTTTCTTTCTTTCTTTTCTTTCTTTCTTTCTTTCTTTTTTACACTTGGGATTCTATTCTTTCTCTTTCTTCTTTTTTTTAGTTTTATTGTCGCTGTCTATCTCTTTCCTACATTTTGTTTGTTATTTTTTTGTTTATCTATTTTATTTTTTATATATATTTTTTTTACTTTTCTTCATAACATGAGTTTCATCACTTCACTTTATATTTCAGAAGTTTTATTATCACTTTTATCCCTTCGTTAAGTTCTATTATCTTTCCTCTCTCTCCTTCCCAATCTTTATCACCTCTCTTTACTTTCCCTTTGCCTTTATCATCTTATTTTATCCCATTTCCTAAACTTTATCACCTCTCTTAATCTCTTTATTTATTCATTCTTCTCAAAATCTTCTTCTCTTGCATCTCTTCCCATCTTTATCATCTTACTTCTTAACCTTCTTCATTATCTTTTTCCCTTAAGCTTTATCATCTCAGGTTCTACTCTATCCCCAAGCTTTATTCTTCCTCTTATCTAGTTCCCATCTTCTCTCCTCACTCACTGCTAGCTCTCATCTTTTCCTCATTAAGTGTAAATACACACCTTTGCTTAAGGGCCATTACCTTAATTCAGTGAGCTGACTTCCTGAACTGACTTCCTGGTCTGCTGAGGTGACTTTCTGAGGGTTGAGCTGATTTCCAAGCTCTTAAAGCTGCTACTGACTTCTTGTGAGCTGACTTCTGTCTGAGACTTGACTTCTTCCTGGCTTCCTCCTGAGGTGACTTGCTGAGCTATTCCCTCTGGCTGCTGATCTGTCTTCCTAGCTGACTTGACTTTCCTCAGTTGACTTCCTGAAATCTGTTCGCTGATTACTTCCAATGTCTTCTGTCCTTCCTTCAGGACTCAGTTGACTGAACTTCCTTCCTTGACTTCCCAAGCTGACTTCCTCAGTTGACTTCCTGAATTGTTTTCCTGATCTGTCTTCCTCAGCTGACTTCCTGTTATTGATCTGCTTCGGGATGTGCTGATAATTGTCGTACGTGTCATCCTATTTTTACACCCTCAGTACACAGTACACTTTCTTACGTCACTCTTCCACTCGAAGATAGGTACACCTTTTTACACCTCTTTATTTTTTTTTTTTTTTTTTTTTTTTTTTTTTTTTTTTTTTTTTTTTTTTTTTTTTTTTTTTGCCTTTATCACTTTCTTGGTCCTTCTTTCTCGTCTGTTTCTTTCTTGCCATTACTCCCTTCTCGTCTTTTCTTCCTTTTCTTCATTATCCCTTGCTTGTTTTTACTTTATTCTAGTGGTTTACTCCTTTCGCTTCATTACTTCTATCCTCATTTTTACTCCTTTCATGTCTTTTTTACGTTCTTCCTTGTCTTTATTCATTTTCTTAACTTCTTTTTCGTTTTAACACCTTTCTCGTGTTTACTCCTTCCTTGTCATTACTCTTTTTTTCTTTACTCCTCCCTTCTCGTCTACACATCTTTCTCGTCTTTACTCCTTCCTTGTCTCTATCCCTTCTTCTCCCTGAATCCTCTTTCTTCGTTACTCCCTTCCCCTCATTACCCCTCCCTCGTCAATACTCCTTTTGATTCATTACCTCCATTCTCATCATTCTCCCTTTCTCGTCTTTACTCTCTGATGTTATCCACAACTTTATCTCCTCCTCTAACATCTCTTCCCATCTTTATCACCTCCCTACTCCTCCTTCTTCATTATCTTTTTAACTTCGTCTTTAACTTCGACCTCACGTTCCATCGTCAAGCCTTCACTTCACACTCTTCCTCATATTTTAGATTCGCTTGTGCTTTAAATCGTTGCGCTTAATTCGTAAAGCTTAAAATTGTGGTACAAAGTCGTATAACTTATTTTAAGAGGTTATTTTAAGAGGAAATGTGTCTAATAATACGTTGTTGCCTTTTTTTTTCTTTGGAGAGAGAGTGAGGAAGGGAGGATGTGAGTGAGAGGGAAAAGGGAGAGATAGGTAAATAGGTAGATAGGCAAAGACAGAGAGGGGGCGATGTATAGCTAGACAGATGTAAGAGAGAGAGAAGAGAGAGAGAGAGAAGAGAGAGAGAGAGAGAGAGAGAGAGAGAGAGAGAGGAGAGAGAGAGAGGAGAGAAGGGGAGAAAGGGAGAGAAGGGAGAGAGGAGAGAGAGAGAGAGAGAGAGAGAGAGAGAGAGAGAGAGAGAGAGAGAGAGAGAGAGAGAGAGAGAGAGAGGGAGGAGGGAGGGAGGGAGGGAAATAGAGAGAAATAGACAGAGAGAAATATAGATAGAGAGAGAGCGGGAGGGAGGGAGGGAAATTAGAGAGAACTAGACAAAGAGAGAGAAATAGAAAGAGAGAGAGAGAAAGAAAGTGAAAGAGAGAGAGAGAGAGAAAGAATAAACAAAACCTTGAAAGCAAAACCATAATCCGTACAGTATCCCCAAACCACCCATTCGTCCAGCCCCTTAACCAAGAACTGAATAATGGATCACCCCTAAACTACCACAGTAACCCCGCGTGCCATCACCCCTTTACTACCCCTCACCCCCCCTTCCCCCTCACCCCTCCCCCTCCCCCGCCCCAAATGACCATAGCATCTACCGGGGCCATTCCCATACCACCTCCATGGTATAAAACACCATCAACGGCCCCCCCACGACCACCCTTTAATACGACCACACCATTAACCTTTACGCCAGACCTTCATCCCCTAAAGCTACATCGTGACGTCACCACATAAACACCAGGGTTACGTCACCACATAAACACCAGGGTTACGTACCAGGGTTACGTCACCACATAAACACCAGGGTTACGTCACCACATAAACACCAGGGTTACGTCACCACATAAACACCAGGGTTACGTCACCACATAAACACCAGGGTTTTTTTTCACTCACTCAGGCCAACATCACACCGGGCGAGGATAGAGAAATACTTGAGGTATATAATAGGAGAGAGCGAGGAAAAAATGGGTTAGAATATGTGTTTGTTTTGTTTGTTTCATAAAGATGAAGATGGTATTTCGTCCATAAAGGTAAGTGTGATTATATCTTCTTTAGGTTGAAGAGGTGGTTGTGGTAAGTGATGGAAAAATAAATATATATATGAGATTGAATAATTTCATAATAAATATATAAACGGGATTGAATAATTCCATAGTGAAATTTATTCATTCTTGTCCATACCTATTTCTTAAGGTCTGTTCATCCCTTTTCTACATCAAAAAAAAATATATCCCACAGTATTCTCCTCATCTACGATAATAATAAACCGTACTTCCTCCTCCATAACTTTAATCTTCCTTAAGTGAACCCCCACAGTATTACATCATACCCATAACCATACCCTCTCCACCACGTTTATCTCCCTCCCTCAACATTAATCTTTCCGAGAATGAGTTCCCTAGCATCACATGAACAAAACGTTAGTCACGGTCATACGTTCACCCTCCTACGTTCATCTCTCACGCATATAACAAATGTGGATCTATTTTAATGGTAATTCATGGGGAAGGGTTGTTTGCCGGAGGAGGATGGGTGTTCGGGGCGTGTGGATACGAGCTGCTAATTGAGATAGATGATAAGTGAGGATAGATGTAACTGATGTGGGTTTGGGAAGCGTCCTTCTGTGACTGCATCGTAGGTTATGTCCAACGTTGGCGTATGTATATATATTTTTTCTTTTTTACTTAATGAATCTTTTAAGTTCCATTTTAGGATTTTATTCGAGTGAGTAGGGGCTTGAGAGTCCTTTTTTGAGAGAGAGAGAGAGAGAGAGAGAGAGAGAGAGAGAGAGAGAGAGAGAGAGAGAGAGAAGAGAGAGACAGAGAGAGAGGAGAGAGAGAGATAGAGAGAGACAGAGAGAGAGAGAGAGAGAGAAATCCCTTATTTCCGATCAAGCATTACATTTTTCTTTACCATAACGCAAACAAGCACAAAAGTTATTAGAGTCACCTGAACCATTTCTTTATTTTCAAGCGAAAGCACATTTCCGAGCAACCTTTGTCTATCTCATTTTTTTTTTCTCCTTTTTTCTCCAGAAGTCAAAGTTCGCGAATTAAAGTTTCATTTTGTCTCCACTCAGTCGCATTTCATGAGATTCGGAATGTCACTGATAAATTTCTGAACATTCTTATAATCCTCGGAGATCAAAGGTCATTTGTTACCCTTTAATGGATTTGCGATTCGCTGATTTTTCTGCCGAGGAAATTTTATACACTGACACACACACATTATCTGGATGAAAATAGCTACAGCCGTTTTTTTTCTCCATTCTTTCTTTCTTTCTGTCTTTCTTTTTTTTCTTTCTTTCTTTCTGTTTTCTTTTTTTTCTTTCTTTTCTTTTCTGTCTTTCTTTTTTTCTTTCTTTCTTTCTGTCTTTCTTTTTTTCTTTCTTCTTTCTTTCTTTCTTTCTGTCTTTCTTTTTTTCTTTCTTTCTTTCTGTCTTTCTTTTTTTTCTTTCTTGCTAGCTTTCTTTTTTTTTCTCTTTTTTCCTTTTTTTTAGGGGGAGGAGGGAGGGAGAGGCCGCCAGTGCTTTTAGAAAAAAAAAAACTCATTTGTTAATCATATGCCTTGCGGGCTTACAAGCAATTTCGCTCGCGAGTCATTTTCTGAACGGGCGCCACGCATGTTGCAAAAGCGGAGAGCTAAGAGGCCAAAGCATGCATGAGACTCGGAGCGAACACGTGTCACCGTAACGAGCTCGTCTTCGTTGTCTTCATCGTTACAAACAAGATTCCTCTCTATCTCAACGGCTCTATGTCTTTAAAGCCCATTTTCTCAACGTTCTTTAAGCGTCTATGTATCTTGGGAGAGAGTTCTTAGACCCGGTGGCTTTGCACTGTCCCATACTGGCTACACACAAAGGCACATGGAAGGAGGGAGGTAGGGAGGGAGGGAGGAAGGGAGGAAGGGAGAGGGAGAGTGGGAAAGAGAGAGGGAGGGTGGTCCGTCTTTGGCTGAGGATTTCCCAGTTTTCCTCCTCTCGCCTCATTTGTCTGCCTGGCACTCTCGTCGTTTGTCTTTAGTGCCACGGATTGCGCCTGTCCTGGATCCTCTTTACGCCGTCCGTTGGCAGTGACGTGAGTTTGTCTTGCAATGTTCTGAGCTTTAATTTCTTTATTATCTACACTCCTAATTTTTCCAGTCATGTGTGTGTAGTGTTTAGATATCGATGAGTAAATGCTGTTCCTCTATTAGTTCTGTGTTTTTTTCTTTCTTTCTTTCTTTCTTTTTTCCTTTTTTTCTGTTTTTGTTCTATTCTTCTTATTTCTTTTCCTTGATACACCACTGTGCCTAGATCGCAGCATGATGGTTTTTTGATCAACTAAGTCTATTCCTTCTTTCTTTCTTTCTTTCTTTTTTCTATTTTTGTTCCATTCTTTTTCTTTCTTTTCTTTGATACCCCACTGTGCCCTAAATCGCAGAATTGATGGCTTTTAATCTTATATATTTTTTCCTGTCTTTAGAAGCCAAAATTTAGACTATTCTTACAATTACAAATAGCTGCCCATTGTCCATACGTGGTCGACAACACTCATGGCGCTGACAAAGTGATAGATTGTGAAATAAAAGCAACAAATAACTTCACTTCTCGCCGAAAAAGATGTTCCTTCAGTTAATTAGTTTTAAGCTAAATGCACTGATTAAATGTTTGTTTGCACCTTCTCTTAGTCTCGATATTAACTGCCGTTTTTTTAGAATTGTGCGAGGCCCGACCCAAAGAATATTCGTATACTTGACATGCATAAATAAAGAAATAAATGCATATCCATTCGTCTAGACATGCATATCAACCGGGTAAATAGATAGTTAAATAAACATCAATCAGATATATAGACAGATATGCCTTTATTTCTGCGTCTGTATTTACGAAAATTCATTGGGTCGGGCACAATGTAAACAAACCGGCCATAGATGATCACTCTACAATACATCAGCACGGTTCTCTTTGCCGGAATGCGCCCCCGCCCACTCCGCTCCCTGTCTTTGACAAGGCGGGCGTCGTTTGTCTCTCCCGCCCACGATTTCTCTGCGGTGCCAAGCCTGCAGCGCGAGACTCGAGTGCCACGGCGACCATCCGTCTTGATGCCACACCCGCTGGCACTGGGGCGTCCTTTGTACCGGGAGGGCAGGGGCGCTTCCCAGTCCGCGGAATCTTGTCTTCCATTGTCCTCTGTAGTCGGTCCTCCGTTCTCCAGTCTCCCTTTCTCCTCTTTTTCGTTATTTTCTCTCTCCTTTCTTCCTCACCCTCCATCTTCATTCCTCCTTGCCTTCGAACTCCATTCCTCTTCTCCTTCATTTCCTTAGTTCTTTGTCCTTCCTCGTTCCGCTATATATCCTTTCTTCCTTGTCTCATACTCCTTTCCCCCTCCCCTTGCCTTCAATCTCCCTTTCTTTTTGCCATTAATCTCTTTTCCTACATTTCCCTCCTTCGCTGTCCTCCATTTCCTGTCTTCCTTGACTCTTTTCCCTCCATTATCTTTCCACCTTGTCGCCTTCTCCTCCATCTCCCTTTTCCTTCGTTTCTTTTTCCCTCTTGTCGTCTTGTCCTTCATCCTTTTTTCCTGCGTGTCCATTCGCCCGAAGCTGAGGGAAGGAAACGCCGTCTCAGCGTGTTTCAGATAATCTTTTCTCCGCCAAACTCGCCTAAGAAATTGCGAGGGATGTTGCATATCCTTCCCTCCTCACTTCCCTCTTCATTTCTCTCTTCCCACCTCCCTTCCTCCCTTTTTTTTCTCTCTCCCTTCTCTTTCCGTTTCCTTTTTCCTTTCCCATGCTTGCTGTTCTTCTTTTCCTCCCTCCATTCCCCTGCCTGCTCTCTCTCTCTCTCTCTCTCTCTCTCTCTCTCTCTCTCTCTCTCTCTCTCTCTCTCTCTCTCTCTCTTTGATTTCCTTCCTCCATCCCCTCTCCTCTCCTTTCTCTCCTTCCCCTCTCCCTCCGTTAATCTCCTTTCCCTCCCTCTCTTGTCTTCCTTTCCTCCCTTCGGCAGTTTCTCTCCTTTCCTTCCCTTTTTCCTCCCTTCCCCTCCCCTCTGCCTTCTCTCTCCCATTCCTTCCCTCTCTTTCCTTCCCTTTCCTCCTCCTTTCCTCCTTCTCTCCCTCTTCCTCTCCTCCTCTCTTTCCTCCCCTTCCATCCTCCCTTTCCCTCCCTTCCCTTCCTTTCTCCTTTCCCTCTCCTCTTCCTCCCTTTCCTTTTCCCTTTTCTCCTCTCCTCTCCTTCCTCCTCTCCCCCTCTCCTTCCCCTCCCTTTCTCCCTCTCTCTCCCTTTCCTCCCTCCCTCCCTCCTTCCCTCCTTTCCTCCTCTCTCCCTTCCCCTCCCCCTTCCTCTCCCTCTCCCTCCCTCCCCTCCCTCCCCTCCCCCTCCCCCCCCTCCCCTCCCCTCCCTCCCTCCCTCCCCCTCTCCCTCTCTCCCTCCCTTCCTTCCCCTTCCCCCCCTTCTCCTTCCCTCCCCTCTCCCTCCCCTCCCCCTCCCTTTCCTCCCCCCTCCCCATCCAACCAGTTTAGCAGGCGACAGTCTACCCTGCGAGGTGACCAATCAGAGCCGCTTTGGCCGAAAATTACCGAAATTTACACAACAGTTCGTCCCTGGCGCTGATTGCTAAAGCCGAGTGACTCCGCTTGGGGAGGTTTGAGGGCTCGGGTTCTCGCCTCGGCGGCTGGAGAGAGGTGGCGGGGTGAGTGAGGGGGTATCTGTGGTTGCGCGTTTGTTCGGAAATGCGGGGAGTGGCAGTTTGTTTCGTGTGCGTGTGTGTGTGTGTGTGTGTGTGTGTGTAGGGGGCGTGTGTGTGTGTGTGTGTAGGGGCCGTGTGTGTGTGTGTGTGTGTGTGTGTGTGTGTAGGGGGCGTGTGTGTGTGTGTGTGTGGTGTGTGTAGGGGGTGGTGTGTGTGTGTGTGTGTGTGTGTGTGTGTGTGTGTGTAGGGGCGTGTGTGTGTGTGTAGGGGGCGTGTGTGTGTGGTTGTGTTTTTCTCTTGTTCTCTTTTAGTCTCACTTTCTTTCTGGTTTTGTTCTTTTTTTTTTATTCTCTTCTCTTTTATTTTATTTTCTCTGCCTCTCTCTTCTCTCTCTTCTCTCTCTCTCCTCTCTCTCTCTCTCTCTCTCTCTCTCTCTCTCTCTCTCTCTCTCTCTCTTCTCTCCTCTCGTCTCTCTTTTCTTTTCCTCTCGTCTTTTTCTCTTCCTTTCTCGTCTCTTTTTCTCTTCCTCTCTCTCTCTTTCCTTCGTCTCTTTTCTCTTTTCTCTCTCTCTCTTCCTCTCGTCTTTTTCTCTTCTCTCTTCTCTCTTCCTTCGTCTCTTTTTCTCTTCTTCTCTCTCTTCTCTTCCTCTCGTCTCTTTTTCTTCTTCTCTCTCTCTTTCTCTTCCTTTCTCTTTTTCTCTCCTCTCTCTCTCTTCTCTCTCTTTTTCTCTTCCTCTCTCTCTTTCTCTTCCTCGTTCTTCTCTTCCTCTCTCTTTTTCTCTTTCTCTCTCTTTTTCTCTTCCTTCTTCTTTCTCTCTCTTCGTCTCTTTTTCTTTTCCTCTTCTCTTCTCTCTCTCTTTCCTCTTCCTCTCGTCTCTTTTTCTCTCCTCTCGTCTCTTTCCTCTCCTCGTCGCACACTCTCCTCGCCCTCCATCTTCCGCACATGAACACACACAAACGCGAAACGAAACCCGAATCTTTCATCGTTAAAAAAAAAAAAATTAAAAATCGTGCACATCATAGAGAGCCTGAAAAAAAATTCATACCATCCCTAGTTGCACTGCAATTCAGCTCTGCAACATCAAAAGAGCTCGCGAGAGTACCATAGATCCCTCGGCTACAGAATTGCAATCCACGCAAGCACACAGGCATCAAATCCTTATTGATCAGTCGGATGTCTTTTGTGCAAGCTTACGAAACACACGAAAGCATAGCCCCCCAACCCCACTTTACCCAACTCCACACCCCCCCACCCCACCCCACCCACCCCACACCAAGCACCCACACCATCCCACACACCACCCCACCGCTCACACCCACTTCCACCACCCCACCCACACCACACCCCACCCACACCCACACACCCCACCCCTTACGTAAAAATCCGGGTGCAGACTGAAGGGGTGAGCTTTGCAGGCAGTCGTCTTTTCCTTGACTCGTGGGGGGGGGGGGGGGTAGATTGAACTCTGCAAGGGGAAACTTCGGTAAACTTTTTGCTTTGAAAGTTTGAAAGGGAATCTAATATGTGTTCGATTTTTTTTTCTTATGCTTTCACGAATTCTCTCTCTCTCTCTCATCTCTCTCTCTCTCTCTCTCTCTTCTCTTCTCTCTCTCTCTCTCTCTCTCTCTCTTCTCTTCTTCTCTCTCTCTCCTCTCTCTCTCGCTCTCTCTCTCTCTCTCTCTCTCCTTCTCTCTCTCTCTCTCTCTCTCTCTCTCTCTCTCTCTCTCTCTCTCTCTCTCTCTCTCTCTCTCTCTCTCTCTCTCTCTCTCTCTCTTCTCTCTCTTCTCTCTCTTTGTCGTTTTTTTTGGTGATTGTGAATTTTTTTTGTATTTCCCAAATAAACAATAGCCGGGATTTATTGAAACTCAAGGAGCCAATTCGTTTGAAGATAAAAATGCTTGAAGATAAAAATGTATTTATTTTCTTCGAGGAAAGAAAATAAATGGATCCATGATTGCAAACTCAGCCATAGCTTCACACGATCACAGATCTCTGCATATGTGAGTGTGTTGTGGTGTGTGTGTGTGTGTGTGTGTGTGTGTGAATCTCTCCCTTCCATGTAAAATATGTGTTGTGTCGTCGTGTGTGTCTGTGTGTGTGAATCTCTCCCTTCCATGTAAATATATGTGTTGTGGTGGCTGGTGTTCTGTGTGATGAATCTCTTCCCTTCCATGTATGTGCATGTTGTGTGAATCTCTTCCTTCCATGTATGTGTATGTGTGAATCTCTCCCCTTCCATGTATGTTATGTGTTTGTGTGCGTGTGTGTGTGAATCTCTCCCCTCCATTCCCTTCCCTCCCCTACCCCCCTAACCCCTAACCCTAATCTCTCCCATCCATTCTTTTCCCTCCCCTACCCCCTAAACCCCATCCATCCACCCCCTACCCTCCCTCCCCTCCCCAGCCTCTAGACCTCCCCGCCCCACCCCCCTCCCCAGCCCCTAGACCGCCCCCCAAACCCCCAACCCCGTGTGTGTGTGTGTGTGTGTGTGTGTGTGTGTGTAGGGGGCGTGTGTGTGTGTGTGTGTGTGTGTAGGGGCCGTGGTGTATTTGTGTAGGTGGCGTATATGTGTGTATGTGTGTTTTCTCTTGTTCTCTTTTAGTCTCACTTTCTTTCTGGTTTTGTTCTTTTTCTTTCTTCTTATTCTCTTCTCTTTTATTTTATTTTCTCTGCCTGTGTATCTCTCTCTCTCTCTCTCTCTCTCTCTCTCTCTCTCTCTCTCTCTCTCTCTCTCTCTCTCTCTCTCTCTCTCTCTCTCTCTCTCTCTCTCTCTCCCCCTCTCTCCTCTCTCTTTCCTCTCGTCTCTCTCTCTCTCTCCTCTCTCTCTCTCTCTCTCTCTCTCTCTCTCTCTCTCTCTCTCTCTCTCTCTCTCTCTCTCTCTCTCTCTCTCTCTTTCTCTTCCTCTTCTCTTTTTCTCTTCTCTCTCTCTCTCTTCCTTTCGTCTCTTTTCTCTCTTCTCTCTCTCTCTCTCTCTCTCTTCCTCTCGTCTCTTTTTCTCTTCCTCTCTCTCTCTCTTCCTCTCGTCTCTTTTTCTCTTCCTCTCTCTCTTTCTCTTCCTCTGTCTCTTTCTCTTCCTCTCTCTCTCTCTTCCTCTCGTCTCTTTTCTCTCCTCTCTCTCTTCTCTTCCTCTCGTCTCTTTTTCTCTTCCTCTCTCTCTCTTCTCTTCCTCTCGTCTCTCTCGTCTCTTCCTCTCGTCTCTTCTCTTCCTCTCTCTCTCTCTCTCTCTCTCGAAACGAAAACCCGAATCTTTCATCGTTAAAAAAAAAGAAAAATTAAAAATCGTGCACATCATAGAGAGCCTGAAAAAAAAATTTCATACCATCCCTAGTTGCACTGCAATTCAGCTCTGCAACATCAAAAAGAGCTCGCGAGAGTACCATAGATTCCCTCGGCTACAGAATTGCAATCCACGCAAGCACACAGGCATCAAATCCTTATTGATCAGTCGGATGTCTTTTGTGCAAGCTTACGAAACACACGAAAGGATAGCCCCCCCACCCCACTTACCCCAAACCACCTCCACACCCCACACCCCCCACCCCAACCCTCACACCCCAGCCCATCCCCCACACCCCACCCCACCCCACCTCACCCCACACCCCACCCCATCCCCACACCCCACCCCATCCCCATACCCCACCTCATCCCACCCCACCCCCACCCCCACACCCCACACCCCACCCCACCTCCACACCCCACACCCCAACCCTCACATCCCCACCCCACCCCACCCCATCCCCACACCCCACCTCATTCCCCACACCCCACCTCATCCCCACACCTCACCCCCACACCCCCCACCCCACCCCCTCACGTAAAATCCGGTGCAGACTGAAGGGGTGAGCTTTGCAGGCAGTCGTCTTTTCCTTGACTCGTGGGGGGGGGGGGGGGAATAGATTGAACTCTGCAAGGGGAAACTTCGGTAAACTTTTTGCTTTGAAAGTTTGAAGAGAGAATCTAAATATGTGTTCGATTTTTTTTTCCTTATGCTTCACGCACTGGTTTCCTCTCTCTCTCTCTCTCTCTCTCTCTCTCTCTCTCTCTCTCTCTCTCTCTCTCTCTCTGCTTTTTCATTTATTTTTGTTTTGTGATTTTTTTTTTTTTTTTGTATTTCCCAAATAAACAATGACCGGATTTATTGAAACTCAAGGGGGCCAATTCGTCTTAAGATAAAAATGCTTGAAGATAAAAAAAAAAAATGTGTTTATTTTCTTCGAGGAAAGAAAATAAATGGATCCATGATTGCAAACTCAGCCATAGCTTCACACGATCACAGATCTCTGCATATGTGAGTGTGTGTGTGAGTGTGTGCGTGTGCGTGTGAATCTCTCCCTTCCATGTAAATATATGTGTTTGTGTGCGTGTGTGTGTGTGTGTGTGTGTGTATCTCTCCCTTCCTGTATGTGCATGTGTTTGTGTGTGTGTGTGTGTGTGAATCTCTCCCTTCCATGTAAATATATGTGTTTGTGTGCGTGTGTGTGTGTGAATATCCCCCTTCCATGTATGTGCATGTGTTTGTGTGCGTGTGTGCTTGTGTGTGTGTGTGTTTGAATCTCTCCCTTCCGTGTAAATATATGTGTTTGTGTGCGTGTGTGTGTCTGTGTGTGTGAATCTCTCCCTTCCATCCCTTCCCTCCCTACCCCTCTACCCCCAAACCCCTCCCCTATATCCATCCATCCACCCCCTACCCCTCCCCCCCCCCTCCCCAACCCCTAGACCTCCCCAGCCCTAGACCTCCCCGCCCCACCCCTCCCCATCCCCTAGACCTCCCCGCCCCACCCCACCCCATCCCCTAGACCGCCCCCCAACCCCCCAACCCCCACCCCACCCTTCTCGGCGCCGAGAATGCGACCCGTTAACGACAAGGGACCTAATGGGTGGGGTGGGGGTAGAGGGGGAGGAGGGAAGGGGGGGCAATTCCCGGAAATAGACCTCAGTCAACCCCCGCCGCTCGACCCCCCCCCCCACCCCCCCCCTCTCCTGG
>NW_020871167.1:234211-236711 GCF_003789085.1 Penaeus vannamei
ACAGCTTGCCCACGCCTGTGCAGTTAGCCAGGGTGGTAAATAAAAGACTAAACTAAAAAAATCAAATTCTCCTTGTCTTATGACCTGAAGTAGGTGATCGGAGACATATTTACCTAGCTTTGCATTTATCAAAACGTAGTTGAATATCTATATAATCCATCGTTGTGTGGATGAACCTATTTCACTTCTACTTAAGAGAACTCCTGCAAATGATTACTGAATGGTATTAAGACAAATGACACCATTTTATCTTTAGCACATTTATTCGTCTTATAATAACCTTTAGTCATTATACCTTCCCCTCGGCGTAAGGGAGAGTGCGTCTGAATAATATATCAGCCAGCTTGATGAGGAGGACTTGTTAGGGGGAATAAGGGTGCTAATCCGAATAATAACCCTTATGATGAAAATAGCCATGAAAATCGACAATGGTGCAAACTTGGTGCAGAGGAGGCATATGAAAGTTTGATGATAACAATGATGAACCTTTTTGATGTTGTAAGCTATCATTGTTTCTCTATCTGTTCTGTCTGCCTGTTGTTTATTTGTTTTCTCGTTCTTTGTTTTTTTTTTTTTCTTGTCTTCTCTCTGTCTGTCTGTTCTGGCTTTCTCTCTCTTTCTCTTTCTCTCTCTCTTTCTCTCTCTCCCCTCTCTCTCTTCTCTCTCTCTCTCTCTCTTCTCTTCTCTCTCTTCTCTCTCTCTCTCTCTCTCTCTCTCTCTCTCTCTCTCTCTCTCTCTCTCTCTCTCTCTCTCTCTCTCTCTCTCTCTCTCTCTTCTCTCTTCTCTCTCTCTCTCCTCTTTCTCTTTCTCTTTCTCTTTCTCTCTCTTCTCTTCTCTCTCTCTCCTCTCTCTCTCTCTCTCTCTCTTCTCTCTCTCTCTCTCTCACGCCACACCACACCACACACACACACACACACACACTCTCTCTCTCTCTCTCGTCTCTCTCTCTTCTCTCTCTCTCTCTCTCTCTCTCTCTCTCTTCTCTCTCTCTCTCTCTCTCTCTCTCTCTCTCTCTCTCTCTCCTTCTCTCTTTCTGTAATCCAAGGCAAAGGAAGTAAGAAGAAAGGAGATAAATGCCCATCGTTATCACCACTCGAAGGCTATTCTACTGAAGCCAGTGATACACACCACACACACAACACACACACACACACACACACACACACATATATATATGTATATATATGTATTATTATATATATATATATATATATATATATATATATATATATATATATATATATATATATATATATATATACTTTTTCTTTCTCTTTCTTTTCTTCTTTCTTCTTTCTTTCTCTCTTTCTCTCTTTCTTTCTTCTTTCTTTCTTTCTTTTCTTTTTCTTTTTTTCTTACATTAATACGGTTAACATACAAAGCCGCCAACAGGACCTTCACTACACAAACTAGAATAGACGTATTTTATCCATATCATCCCTATTAAGTCCAAAGTAAGGTGAGATAAGTGTGTCCTATATTATTGACTTCATATTTTACATAAACAGTATAACATGTATGTACCCCAGAGCAGGAACGAGGCTAATCAGGCCAACATGTTACAGACGCGTTGTGGATGTAGACATGAACACACCTCCAGCTAATTAAGCCTAGTCATCTGAACTTGTGTTTCGTAGTACTGTCTGTCAGATACAAACACTAGTTACAAGGAACATGTTGAATTCACAAAAAAATAATAGTAATAAATAAAAAATAAACTATTGTGTTTGATAGAATAGCAGAAAAAAGCACTTTGAACACGGAATTGGTTTATTGAACGATAAACTTAGACTGGTTTCTCCTCCAGCGACTAAGGTGGAACACGGTACTTCATTTCTCCGATAATTCGAAGTTGTTCATGTCATCTTCCTCTGCAAATGTTTAATAACCAAACACGTGGAACCAAGTTTACTCAAGTCTGAGCAGTTGGCCAGAGTGGTAAATTAAAGCAGCTTATATTCATTTGAACGCCATTAAAAGCCCTTTCCTATATGTTCACGCATTGCTGAGATATTAAGATAGATAGAAAACAGTTCACAAACGCATGATACATTAGCGAGACCTACAACTATTTCCCAAAAGCTGACTTAATACTGTGGAAATTTCCGAAATACAGAACAAGCTGACCGAAATCCTAATGGTTTCATTATGGAGAACTAATGAGAGGCACAGACTGAGAAAGAGAGAGGAAGATATATATATATATATATATATATATATATATACTAGTATATATATATATATATATAGAAGAGGAGGAGACGAGAGAGATAAGAGAGAGAGAGAGACGAGAGAGAGGGAGAGAGAGAGAGAGAGACGAGAGAGAGACTGAGAGAGAGAGAGGAGAGAGAGAGGACAGACAGAGGACAGAGACAGAGACGAGAGACAGAGACAGGACAGACAGACAGACAGAAGACAAAGAGAAGAGAAAGGAGAGAGACGGAGGGAGGAAGGGGAGGGAGAGAGAAGAAGAGAAGAGAGACGGAGAGGAGGAAGGAGG
>NW_020871167.1:239211-241711 GCF_003789085.1 Penaeus vannamei
CTTGACTCTTCACTCCCATTCTGAGAACATTTGTTTTTTTTAATGTATTTTTTTAAATGTATTTAATGTATATTTTTTATCACAATCATATTTTTTATTATCATTATGGTCTAAATCTTTCTTAGTAGTAGTTGTAGTATCTTTATTATCAATCATTATTATCGTGATGACTATAATCATTTTTTATTGTTATCATTATTATTATTTTGAATTATCATGTATTATATTATTATGATAATCATTTTCATTATTATTATGGCGTTATCATTATCTTTGTCATGATTATTGTTATTTATCATTATCATCATTACTATTGTTATATTATTTATATTATTATTGTTATATTATTATTGTAGTTGTTGTTGTCATCCTCCTATTATCTTTTATCCTCGAATCATCATCATCATCATTATCATTTTTATCATCATCACTGTCATTGTTCTGACTACCATCAGCTCACTACTGTTATCATTCTCATTGTTAATATCACTGCTATCAAAATCACCAGTAGTAATGCTAGTGCTCTTAATAATAACAACAATAATGATAACCATAGCGATGCAGGAACACCAATAGTAATAACAGTGGTAGCCATAGCAACAACAGTAATATTAAGTGTTCGTAGTAGTCCTATTGTATCCCAAAATAAAGATAATTCCAACATATATCAATAGTATTAACAGTCGTATCCACAACACCAGCATTCATATCAAGCGTCCGTAGATTCATATATATCAAGCGTCCGTAGCATATCATATACATATCAAGCGTCCGTAGCATCATATCATAAAAGCGTCATATCATATCAATATCAACGTCCGTAGCATATCATATCATATCAAGCGTCCGTAGCATATCATATCATATCAAGCGTCCGTAGCATATCGTATCATATGTATCATATCAAGCGTCCGTAGCATATATCAATATATCAAGCGTCATAAGATAGATAAATCATATCAAGCGTCCGTAGCATATCAAATCATATCAAGCGTCCGTAGCATATCATATCATATCAAGCGGTACCGTAGATATCATAATCATATCAAGCGTCCGTAGCATATCATATCATATCAAGCATATCATATCTCATATCAAGCGTCAAGCGTCCGTAGAATAATTCCTAATATATAGCGTCTCGAGATACCCACCACCAACGTTCCACAGGAGCGCCCGCAGCATTCCTCTGTATCCAACCACACCACGCCCAACATAATTCCTACACCCCGCCCTCCACGCCCGCGCATTTTACCCGCAACGAGCTGCCACTCAACCTCGGAGTTAGCGAGACGTTATCTCGTAATTCATTCATGTCTGAGGGAAGGAGGGGGAGTCGAGAGGGATCTGTGGGACGGCGGTGGGTCCTTGAATAGGTGATGGGGAGGCGAGTAAGTCTTCGCTGTCGGGAGGCGCTGACTGTGGGAGGAGACCCTGTGAATGGGGGGAGTGTAGGAGCGGGAGTGTAATGGAATGGCGGTCGAGTGCCAGATGGAAGGGGAGTGACAGGGGATAAGGAAATGGGTGATGGAGGTCGAGTGCCAGTGGAAAGGGAAGGTAGGATGGGTGGAATGGAGGCGAGTGCCAGTGGAAGGGGAGATGGTGGGATGGGTGAATGGAGGTCGAGTGCCAGTGGAAGGGGAGTGGTAGGTGAATGGGTGACACTGGAGGTCGAGTGCCAGTGGAAGGGGGAGGTGTAGATGGGTGAAATGGAGTCGAGGGGCCAGTGGAAGGGGAGTAGTAGGTATGGGTGAATGGAGGTAGAGTGCCAAGTTGGAAGGGGAAGTGGTAAGGAATGGGGAATGGAGGTCGAGGGCAGTGGGAGGGAGTTTAGGCTGATGAATGGAGGGTCGTAGTGCCAGTGGAAGGCGTAAGGGTAATGGGTAATGCTTGGGGGGAGATTATCGAAGTTTTGGGTCAATCGTAAGACGAGAAGGGAATGTTGTTGTTCGTTGTTTTTTTAATATGGAGGAGGTTGTTATGGAGGAGTTTTTATAGTACTTTGTATCTGCGGGAACTTTCCAACGAAGGCAAAATCCGGAGAATGATAAATTTATTCACGTGCACTCCCGGCAGAAAATCCTCACTCCTTTCAATCGTGTCTTCCCTTCTCCTACTTGCTCTCTCAGCCTCCTTCTTCCTGCCTCCTCCCCTCCCTCCTGCTCCTCCTTCTCCTGGCTCTCGCTCCTGTCCCTCTCCTCCTCTGCCTCCCTCCTCGCCTCCTGCCTCCCTCTCCCTCCTGCCTCCTTTTCCAGCCCTGCTGCTCCCTCCTCCCTCCTCTTCCCTCTGCCTCCTCCTCACCTCCTGTTTCTCCTTCCTCCTCCTGCCCTCCTCCTTCCTCCTGCTCCTCTTTCTCCCCTCCTGCCTCCTGCCTCCTCCCTCCTGCCTCCTCCTTCCCTCCCGCCTCCTCCCCCCGCCCTCGTGTTCCCTCCGTAGGAAGCGCGGTCGACTCCGACCGACGACGAGGCGGAACAGACGACGAAAAGTTGGCCTGGAACGTCAA
>NW_020871167.1:246711-250390 GCF_003789085.1 Penaeus vannamei
CAAAGACACACGAAGTCAGAAAATGGAAAAGAAGAAGAAAGAAGGCAAACAAGGAAAATAAGGAGACACGACGTAGAGAGGGCGAGCGGCCGGTCGGTGTGGCATTTCCGTGACGAGATAGGAACAACGCTCCGGGGAATCTGTTACGAGAAGGGAGGAACCGATTCAATAGGGCGGCGTGACGTCATGGTGGGAGCGGCACCTGTTGAGGGAGGGAGAAGGGGGGGGAGTAGGAAGGAGTGGCGTGGGGCTTGTCTCACTCACTCAGTCAATCACTCGCTTGCTCGCTTACTCACGCACTCACTCACTCACTCACTCTCTTATTCATTCACTCAACTTACTTAGTCTTTCACTTAACTCATTTCATTCACTTTCTCGTTCACTCGTCTCACCCATGTAACTCACACACACACACACACAACACAACACACACACACCACACACACACACACACACACACCACACACACACACACACACACACACCACACACACACACCATACACATACATAAACATACACCCAAACACACTCTCACAACAGACATCCACACACACAACACACACACACGCACACCACACACACTTTCTCTCTCACATAACACACACAACATATAAAGCCATAACACCCGAACATGTACAGAGACAGCTGTTCACGCGGTGGAATTCATGCTGTCTCGTGAGGCTGTCCCATTCCAGCAGCATGAAGACAGCATTCATGTGTTCTAGAAACTTTACTTGGTATACAGTCTGGGATTCTGGAATGTTCGTGTTTGTGCTTGCGTCTCCTGGGTTAATTATGTTTGCGCGTGTTCGTGTGTTTGTCCAGTTAATTGTGTTTGTTTTCGGTAGGGACTCGGTCGAAAAAAAGTGTCATGATGTTGTGTATGCCAAATTAGTGAATTATCAGTATAAATCAGTAATTTTCAAAACATGTAGCACGTCCAAAGTCCTTCCTTTAAACAAATGCGACCACTATAGCATGAGTGTATATATATTATATTTATTAATATTAAAATTAGTAATATATATATATATTATATATAAATATAGTATATTAATATATTATGTATATTATATATATATAATTATGATACCTATAAAAATGATATATATATATATATATTTATATATTATAATATTTATATATGTGTGTGTCTGTGTGTGTGTGGGTGTGTTGTGTGTTGTGGTGTGTGGTGTGTGTGTGGTGTGTGTGTGTGTGTGTGTGTGTGTGGTTAAAACCTTTCGCCAGTTTACTGGTGTTTCGAATTCGCCGGTACGATTCGGGAATTGCGCACTATTAAAAGCAGACAAGGTGTTCGCCAGGGCGATTCTTTCGTCAGGGAATACGTTCGGTCGTATTCGAACAGCTGGCGAAGCGAAAGTCGCGAGAGCTCTCCACCTTTCCCGCGACTTGAAGGACATTTTCTTGCTTTCAATTATAGATTAAGAAAAAATAACATGTTTGTGTATGATGTGATATAGGAATCACATTGTAATTTCAAAATATCTGAAATCACAATTTATTATGAAATTAACGTATATACCCGTAGATTTTTTCAAGACTATCGATGCCCCAGTCGGAGAAGTTCAAGCCATTAGGTGCTATCCCCCCAGTGACTTATTTATGATTTAAGTTGTTTTTTGGTTGGTAGGGATATTTTCTTTTTCTACAAATTTATCCATAAGTGTTTTTAATTGATAGCATGTTTACTACGGCATAGAAACATAGCCTGTCTGCTCCCAGCGGCTCTTAACTGAGGCGTGTACGGCCTACAGTTCAATATCTTATATTCAGTCGTATAGTAAAATGGTTTAAAATTTCTTACTCTTTTGCTAAAGTATAAGTTATTTTTTTGCTATAAAAGTATTTTAGAGTTTATAAAGTATAGTAATAAAGTACTTGAGAAATATTTGCCAGGGCCCTGACGAAGCGCAAAGGGATCGCCAAGCGCTAACATCTTGGTATGTCCTGCTAAGTTTAGCGCTTCTGGCAAACACAAAAAATAAACGCTGGTAAATACAAATATGTCTACATCTTTTACATCTTCCAGTGCGTTATATAAACCATATATGTTAAATTATATAATGTTAGCACTTAGCAGGGATTCTATTTTATATCATATTACCTCTACCTTACCCTTACTCATATCATATTACCTTGATATTTATATTACCTTACCATACCTTACCTAACATAACTGAAGCTTAATTATTAAACCTCGTAGAAGCCATATGTTATCTCCGTAATAACCTCCCTTTTATACAAAGGGACATTAAAAAAATTAAATGCATTTTTACCAAACTGATATGGCAATAGTAAATTGTAGGGCTTACAATGGTTAGGTCTAGGAAGACACGCTCTCATTATAGAGCGTTTGGAACATGACAGCTATATTTCTATAAACTCGTAGTAAACAATGGCCATCATCAAAAAAACAAAAAATCACTTATTGGTAACATTTGTGCAAAGAAAATTATCGTGCCTACAAAGCAAAATAACAGCAACTTAATCTAAATAAGTCATCTGAGGGTGCGTGGGCGGTGCCCTCAGAAAGTAAGTCTGACCTCCGGGTGGGAAAGAATACACCTTTGATGGCCTTAAACTCTCGACCGGAACTACTCGACGGTCTTGAAAAAAATCTACATATATACGTTAAGTTCACAAATAGGACTGCGCATTTTTCAGATATTTAGAAATTACCAATGTCGATTCCTATATCACATCATACCCAAAATACAACTCTGACTCAATCTAATAATTGAAAGCAAGAAAATGTCCTTCAAGTGCACGGGGAAAGGAGGGTTCTCGCGACTTCGGCTTCGCCATGCCCCCCCCCCGGCTGTTCCTAATACGACGAACGCGTCCTGACGTACTAAGCCATCACCTGAGCGAACATCCTCAAATATGCCCGTGCTTTTAATAGTGCGCGAATTCCCATCGTCGGCGAATTCGAACGGCAAGTATGGCGAAAGGTTTTAAACACGACACACACACACACACCCACACACACACACACACACCAGCACACACACACACACACAACCCACACACACACACACACACACCACACACAACACATACACACACACACACACGCACACACACCTGGCGAACTAACTTGCCTTGCTTTTAATTTCCGGCATCTGTCCGGCGAAATTCGAACACCAGTACTGGTTTGAGTTTTTAAAATGTGCGGCGCCATAAAGTTAACTTTGTTTATCGTATAGAGTTAATTTTCTAAATTCATTTGTCTATAGTATTAAGTTGGAGACTCATTCCGGAGAATAACATTTTCGTCTTCTCCGAGCGGGAATGATTAATTTAGGTTATGTAGGTTAGGTAAGGATAGGGTTAGGTTAGGACGTTACACGGCCTCTATATAATCCTTTATGCAGGTCCCGAAGGACTTTTTTTTTTTATCCAAAATGGATATAGGAGATGGACCGAACAAACTTCGCGTGCTGGTTGCCATGGTGACGCTGTGCACTGCCAGATGTTAAACAAATTTGCGTTATAACCTCGATTTTCATTCGCCGAAGCGCTAGGCAATTTAGAGGGAATAACAAGATTGTTAGCGCCTGGCGATGCGCCCGCTTTGGCGAAAGGTCTTAAAAGTACGGGCTTAAGTCACCTGGGGAGTCTGCTGAACATCGAATGAACAGTATGCTCTATAAACA
>NW_020871168.1:0-7500 GCF_003789085.1 Penaeus vannamei
GGCGAAGTGTGCTAGGAGTAAAAGTAGGGGCAAGCGGGGATGGGGTAAAAGTGGGGCACAGGGCAGAAGGTTTGGGGGACGGGAAATGTGATGGGGAAGTGTTTTTAGGTCGTAAATGGGGGGGAAGGGCGAAGTTAGCTGAAAGTGGCGGAGAGGGGAATGCGGGTAAATAGTGGGAAGGGGAGGCTTGAGGCAGTTGCGTTAAATGTGGGAAGTGTGAGGGTAAATGGCGGAGTGGGGAATGGGCCAAAATCGGGTGCGAAGGGCGCGGTTGGATAGAGAGCGGAATGCTGGTGGATGGGCGTATACAGTGGGAGAGTCCGGGAATGGAAGGTAAAAGTGTTCCGGATCTCAGCCGAACAGTGTGAGACGTGGCGGGTTGGGGATAAATGTGGGGAAGTGTTGCTAGCGGTAAAACGTGGGGATCTAGTGAAAGTGCGCGGGAAGTGTGTAGGTTAAAGTGGGAGGGGAGCAGTTGGAGTAAAAGTGGGAAAGTTGAGGGTTGGGTCAAATGTGGCGAAGTGTGAGGGTAAAAGTGGGGATTTAGTGAAAGTGGGGGAGTGTGTAGGGTAAAAGTGGGCAAAGTTGACGGGGTTCGGCGTAAATGTGGCGAAGTGTGTATGGGCTAAAAGTTACGGAAAGTCGGGAATGGGTAAAAGTGCGAAAGTGAGGCTTGGATAAAAGTGGGAAAGTGTGTGGCTAAAGTGGGAGGATGTGTTTTGGGTAAATCGTAGGCGTACAGTGGGTCGATTTGGGTCTACCACGTAGGAGAGTCGGCGGATTGGGTAAAAGAGGAAAAGTGAGGGTTGGATAAGGACGAGGCGAATGTATGGGATGGGATAAAAGTGGGGATTTAGTGAAAGTGGGAGAGTGGGAGTTGGGTAAAATTGGAAAAAAGTTTAAGGCATTATGTTAAAGTGGGGCATTGTGGAATGGGGATAAAAATGCGAAAAACTTGGGGATTGCCGGTAAAAATGCGAAAACTTAAGGCATGGGATAAAAATGCCGAGTGCTTGTTAGGTAAAAATGCGACAAAAGTGGATTTTGAGTAAAAGT
Organism: Penaeus vannamei; assembly: GCF_003789085.1. NCBI lineage: Eukaryota > Metazoa > Arthropoda > Malacostraca > Decapoda > Penaeidae > Penaeus > Penaeus vannamei. The sequence continues at coordinate 1,057 of NW_020871168.1, forward strand.
GGGAAATGCGGGATTGAACAAAATTCGTAAAAAAAATACAAAAGTAAAAATATAGAAGATGGCATCAAAGGGATCAAAATTAATGGCGGCAATGAATATCATTAGGTACACAAGTAAAAAGACATGTCATTCATTAGCATCAGAAGAAGCTGCTACTATTGAAACAAAAAATTGTGACAGTGCCCTAACGAAGCACGAAGTGAAGAAAGAACGCGGAAGTGACTCGAGCGTGAGTGCTGCGAGGGAAAGGGGGACGCAGGGAGCGAGGGGGGGGGTGGGGGGAAGAGCTGCCAGGAAATGAGAAATTCTGCCGCATTATCTATCTTATCATATCCTACTCGATCTTTATCTATCCACCCACCCTATCTGTATCATTTAATCTATCATTTATATCTATATATTTATCTACCTCTATCCATCGCATTTATCTATCTATCCAATCCATTTATTCTATGCTACCCATCCATTTATCTATCTCATCTACCCAATTCTACCTATCCAACTCCTAACCCGCTTCTAGCCTATCTACTATCTATTACATCTATTTATCTAGCTTATCTGTCTAAGTATCTATCTATCTCTATCATCATCTCATATATACAATGCCGCGATTTGCCGCTTGCCGATTAGACGCCATTTTCTTTTATCTTTATGTTCTAAATCGTCCGAATACTATATATAATATATATATATATATATATCATATATATATATATATATATATACTATATATATGTATGATATTATATAATACTGTAGTGTGTGTGTTGTGTTTTTTTTGGTGTGTGTGCTGTGTGTGTGTGTGTGTGATGTGTGTGTGTTGTTGTCGTTGTGTGTGCTGTCGCGTGTGTGTGTGTGTCGGTGTGTCGTGCGTGTGTGTGTGTGCGCGGTGTGTGTGTGTTGTTGTGTGTTTGTGTTGTGTGTGTGTGTGTGTGTGTGTCGTGTGTGTGTCGCACGTCGTGTGCTGTGCTTGTGTGTGTGTGTGTGCTGTGCTTGTGTGTGCTGTGTGTGTGTGTGTGTGTGTGATGTTGTGCTGTTGTGTGACTTGTGCTGTGCTGTTGTGATGTGTGGTCGTGTCGTGAAGTGAATGTGTGTGTGTGTGTGTGTTGCTGTGTAGTGTGTGTCGTCGCTGTGGTGTGCTCGTGTGTGTGTTGTGTGGCGCTGTGTGTCGTGTAATCATATACACTTTATACTCCTATCTTCTTCCTAATTCGATATCTAGACTTATACCATAATGATTGATAGAGAGAAAGAAAAAAAAGCGAGAGTATCCCCAAACGAAAAAAAAAATCATCCTATCTAACAACACAATTTTTAAAAAAAATCCCGTCTAACCCCCCCCCTCCCTCACCAAACAAGCGAACACATCCCTTTCCTACCTCCTCTCATCTTCTCCTTCTTCCCTCCTCCCCTCCCCCTCCATACTCCTCCTCTGTCCTCCTCCAATCTTCTCCTCTTCCTCCTCCTCCTTCCTCTTCCTCCTCTCTGCTCTCTCCACTCTGCCCCTCTTGCCCTTTCAATCCACATCCTTCCTCCCTCCTCCCAATCCCTCTCCTCCCCTCTCTTTCTCTTTCTTATCCTTCACCCTCCTCTTTCTCATCTTCCTCCCCTCCCTCTTTCTCTTCTCATTTTTCCTCTCCTCCTCTTTCTTCTTATCTTCCTCCCCTCCTCTTTCTCTTCTTATTTTCTCCTCCTCCTTCTTCTTCCTCCCCTATCTCCTCCTCTTTCTCTTCTTCCTTCTCCTCCTTCTTCCTCCTACTCCTTCTAATCCACCGCCTTCACCAAAAAGAGACCCTTCTATAACAAGGACTGAAGCCAAACGACCTGGTTCGGCAATTAGCGAAAAACCACCCGAGCCAAGAGCCGAGAGTCAGAAGAGGTCACCTGTGAAAAGGGGCAAGGGGGCAGAGTGCAAGGGAGGGGGTAGGGGGTGGATGGGGTGGGGGGAGGGAAGGAGGGAGGAGGGAGGGGGAGTCTGTTATTACGGTGGAGGGAGGGAGGGGGAGGGGAGGGGTGGTATTTGGTACAATCTCTTTTTTTTTTCTTTCTTTTTTGCTGTCTCTATCTGTCTGTGTTTATTTATGTTATTCTATCTAAGATAGGTCTCTCTCATCTGTCTCTCTCTCTCTCTCTCTCTCTCTCTCTCTCTCTCTCTCTTTCTCTCTCTGTCTGTCTCTCTCTCTCTCTCTCTCTTCTCTCTCTCTCTCTCTCTCTCTCTCTCTCTCTCTCTCTCTCTCTCTCTCTCTCTCTCTCTCTCTCTCTCATACTTCAATGAAAATAAAAATCAAAATAAGAATAAAGATACAGACAGAAAGTATTTGGTGGATAAAACTAGAAATCTATTGATGCATTTGATTCATAAATAGATAATTAGGTAAAGAAATGTTGGATAATTAATCACGAAATAACAATCAAGGAATCTTTTCATTAAACAAATAAGAAAATATCAAAACGTTTAAGAAAAAAATCAGAACATTTCTAAAAAAATAAAACCTTTGAGATACGGAAGAAAAAATCAATTAAATGGTATCAAATACTTACATAACAAAAAAGAAAGGAAAAGGAAAACCAAAAAATCTTCAAGATTAAAAAAAGAGCAATTATTAAAACATTTTAAAGAAAAAATAGAAAATCGACCAAAACATTTCTAAAAGTCAATAACCTTTGATATACAGAACAACAAATCGATAAAAAAAACAAAACATCAGAATCATCCAACAAAAGGGATTAAATCCTCTTTATATGAAATCCGATTCCACAAAACAACACAACCACTACCAGATACTTTTCCCGCCAACAAACAACCCTACACATCTAAAAAAACATCAATACACATCGCGAACCCAAATAAAAATATCTAATAAAACATTTTATCGCTTAGGTTTCGCGGGGAGACAAAAAAGGAAAGTTTCGACCACGGAAAGTCCGGCAGAGAAAAGTTTTTATGCCTGATGTGGTTTTAAGGAAAGTTTTCGTGCTTGTCTCCGCCGTTAGGAAATTTTGGCGCCAAATTCAATTCACTTTTTCTAATTTTTTCTTTTCATATTTATTTTTTTTGTGAAGGATGGAATGTGATATGATTAAGGGAGATCTTATTTATGAAATATGATGATGATGATGATGATGATAATAATAATAACAAGGACAATAACAATAGTAATAATAATAATAATAATAATATATTAATAATAATGAATAATGATGATGATGAAAATAATGATGATGATGATGAATAAATAATAAAAGGACAATAACAATAGTAATAATAAAATAATAATAATTTAATAATAATGATAATGATGATGATGAAAATAATGATGATGATAATATAATAATAACAATAACAATGATTAACAATAATAATAATAATAATAATGATAGTAATGGTAACAGCAAAAAATGATGATGAGATAATAGTTACAAAAGTTAACGAGGATAATAATTATAATAATGATTACAGAACAAAATAAAATGAGACGGGAGAAAATATTCTAATTCTTCTCTTCCGATGTTCTTTATTTTTTTTGGCGCGAAAAATATATTCTTAGAATAGGTTCATCATCATTATTGGATATTATTAGTATCACTACTATTATTCCTTCGTTTTTACCTCCTTCCTTTTCTTTCTTCTTCTCCTTCTCTCGTCTCGCCTCCATCCCTCCTACTCTCTTTCCTTCTCTCATTCCTTTCTCTCTCTTCCTTCCTCCCTCCCTCCCGTTTCCCTTCCTGCTCTCCTTCTCTCACTCTTTCCTTCCCCTCCATCCCCCTTCCATTCTTCTTTCTCACTTCTTTTTCTTCCCTTCTTCTTCAACCCTCCTTCTCATTCCTTTCTTTTCCTTCCTTTCCTCCCTCCCTTTCGTCAGCCCCTACCCCCCTTTTCCCTTCCTCTTCCCCCTCTCCTTCCCTCTTTCTCTCACCCCTTCGTCTTCCCCTCCCCTCTCCTCCCCTCTCCTTACCTCCTCATGCTTTCATCCTTCCTACTTCCCTTTCCTCTCTCATTCCCCTCCTTCTCTCACTCTTTCCTACTTCCCCTCCCCTCTCCCTCCCTCCTTCTCTCACCTTCGTTTTATCCCTCACTCTCTCCTTCCCTCCTTCTCTCCTTCTCCCCTCCCCTTCACAACCCCACCCCCTTTTCTTCCCTCCTTCTCTCACCCCCTCCTCTCCTCTCCCCTCCCCCTCACACCCCACCCTCGCCCCTGACCCCCCAAATACCTCGTGACTTGCTTTCAAACTTCAGACACACACACACACACACACACACACACACACACACATACACACACACACACACACACACACACACACACACACACACACACACACACACAACACACACACACACACACACACACAAAAGACAAAACAGCTGATTCATCTCTGACCTCTTTCACAACCCTCCCTCCTCCTCCCCCCTCCCCCCAACCTTCACACCCTGCTTCAACTTGACCTAAAGAACACGAAGCCAAGTGCAAGGTTGAGCCGTGGGGTGGGTGGGGGGTGGGGGTGGGGGGTTCTTAGTGGGGGAGGGGGAGGGGCGTGGGGGGGGGGGGTAAAGAGTGACTTATCAAAATTCGAACCTTTTATTTTACTTATCTTTTTTTTTATATTTTTTTTTCTTTCTTCTTTTTTTCTCCCTTTCCATTTCAGAGAGAGAGAAGAGAGAGAGAGAGAGAGAGAGGAGAGAAGAGAAGAGAGAGAGAGAGAGAGAGAGAGAGAGAGAGAGAGAGAGAAGAGAGAGAGAGAGATGGGGTTAGGGGTTAGGGGGGAGGAGGTGGGGGTGGGGGTTACCTGGGGCTTTTCGATTTTTTATCTTCATTGTTATTCTTTTTTTTCTTCGTATTTACTCATTTCTCTTTTTTTTCTTTTTCTTTTTTGACCATTACGATTTTTTTTTCTTAAGATGATTTGGTGTTTCCTGCTTCTTTTCTTTTGTCTTATTTTTGGGTGTCATCTTCATTTTTTCACAAACGTGTGTGTATGAATATTCTATTTTTTTTTTTTTGGAAGGGGGGGAAGGGGCGGGGAGACTGAAAGAATAGGATGGACTGACTATGAAAAAGATTTTTTTTTTTTGACCGAGTAATTGCATGAAGATATCTATGTATATATCACACACACACAGCACACACACACACACACATACACACACACACACACACACACAACACACACACACACACACACACACACACACAACACACACACAACAACACAACACACACACATATATAATATATATATATATATATATATATATATATATATATTATATATATATAATGTGAGTGAGTCAGTGAGTGAGTGTGTGTGTGAATGTGTGTGTGTGTGTGTGTGTGTGTGTGTGTGTGTGTGTGTGTGTGTGTGTGTGTGTCTGTGGTGTGTTTTGTTTGTGTGTGTGTGTTTGTGTGTGTGTGTGTGTGTTGTGTGTGTTTGTGTGTGTCTATGCGTGTGCGTGTGCCGTGTCGTATGCAAAATAAATCATAAACAAAGAAAACACAGGAGTGCATTTCCCGTTCAGGCCATAACAGTGATTTTCCCACACTGACAAGCACTTCGTCTTTCCCACGCAAGCACCGGGAGGGGGAGCGGGGGGAGGGGGAGTGGGGGAGGGGAGGGGGGAGGGGGGCAGAGGGGGGGAGGGGAGGGGAGGGTCTCAGGCAGAAATTTCTTTTTATATTGCTGTTGCTGTTTCACATGTATGCAGATACACGCACGCACATACACACAGACACAAACAACACACATAACACACACATACACACACAATCACACACACACACACACACACACACACACACACATACACACAACGCACGCACACACACACAACACAGACATCACAACACACCTAAACGGACACACACACACACACACACACGGATCAGGTACACACACCCTTTACCTCCCCCACCTCCGCCTATACACCCCCTTTACCTCCGCTCCCCCCCCTTTGCGGGTATCAATAAGGGTGATGGTAACGATAATGATAAAGATGATAATGATAATGATGATATAAAGGTGATAACGACAATGATATGATGAATAATTAAAGATTATAATGAACAATGATAATGGGACAATAAAAATGATAACGATAATGATAAAGATAATAAGGATGATAATAATAAAGATGATAACGACAATGATAATGATAATAATAAGATTATAATGACAATGATAATGGAACAATACAAATGATAACGATAATAGACAATAATAGATAAATAATGATAATAAAGGCCAGTTAAAACTGAATGATCAAGAACTTATTTAAATAATAATAATATAATGACATGACTGATTTAGATAAATATGATGAATGGATTTATATAATGATTGATAATGACATGACAACCCCAACAACAAAAAAATAATGACGATTTTGGCAAAGATGAAAAATGATAATGATAATGATAATAGACAAAGTAACAAAAAAGGATGATA
>NW_020871168.1:15000-20000 GCF_003789085.1 Penaeus vannamei
ACAGAGAAAATAAGAGAGAGAGAGAGAGAGAGAGAGAGAGAGAGAGAGAGAGAGAGAGAGAGAGAGAGAGAAGAGAGAGAGAGAGAGAGATACAAGAGTGGGAGGAGACACGGGGGAAGGAGAAGGAAGAAGAAAGAAGAAGAAAAAGAAGAAGAAAGAAGAAAAAGAAGAAGAAAGAAGAAGAAAAAGAGAAGGAAGAGAAAAAAGAAAAAAAGAAGAAGAAGAAAAAAAAAAAAGAAAAAGAAGAGAAAAGAAGAAAAGAAAAAGAAGAAGAAAGAAGAGAAGAAGAAGAGAAAAACAAAAGAAGAAGAAGAGAAGAAGAAGAGAAGGAGAAGGAGGAGGGCGTGGACCAGGCCCTTCCTATCGCTGTAAGACATCTGCTACCTCCTCCTCGGTGTCCATGGGGCGTCTTTCTCAACGTCTTCGCTGTCTTGACTTTGCCGAGCGTCTGGACTTTCCCACAGCTATCTGCAGCAAGATTTTTTTTCGTGTTTTTTTCGTTTTTTTTTTTTTTTTTTTTTTTTTTTTTTTTTTTTTTTGGGGGGTGGGGTGGGGTGTTTTTTTGGGGGGTGGTGGGGGTGGGGTGGGGGGTTGGGGGTGGGCGTGAGGGTAGGGATGGTATGTTTTTTTTTTGTTTTGAATTTGTTTATTATGTGTCATATCTTTATCTCTGTCTCTCTGTCTGTCTGTCTCTGTCTCTCTGTCTCTCTATTTCTCTCTCTCTCTCTCCTCTGTTTCTCTGTCTCTCATTTCTCTCTCTTTCTCTTTCTCTGTCTGTCTGTCTCTATCTCTCTCTGTTTCTGACTCTGCTCACATACCCACACACAGACACTCATTAACACACACACACACATACACACACAAACACACACACACACACACACACACACACACACACCACACACACCCCCCCCCCCCCCACACACACACATACACATATATACGTATATATATTTTCTCTATTATTCTTGTGCAACTTCTTTGATTTTCTTGTTTCTTCTCTTGCCTATCTTTCTCCTCATTTTCCTTTTATTCCTCTCTCTTCCTTCTATTGTTCTTTCATCTATTTATTTTAGTTTATCTTTTGTTTCCATGTACTTTAATCTCTTTCCATCTCTCTCATTCATTAATTTCTTCTTATTTCTTGTTTTCCCCTTTCGTTATTTTTTCTTTCAATCTCTTTTATTTATTTATTTATTTCTCCTCATTTCATCATTACCCTTTTTCTATCCTGTTCTTTCGTATATCTTTATTCCTTTGTTTTGTCTTCTTTACTTCTTTCACTTTTCTTTAATAAAAAAAACTAACTCATTTTCTGTGTCCCTTCCACTCTCTTTTATTCATATTTACATCTTATTTTTCAACCTTTTTCATTCCTCACCTCTACTATTCCCCTTCATAAATAATTATTTTGTGATTAAATTCGACAAATTCAATTAACTATCACGAGTTTATTTAAATTCCAAGTTCAATTAAATATTCATAAGTTCAAAAAGTTCCACAATTAAGTATCATAAGTTAAATTAAATTCCACAAGTTCAATTAACTAACATGAGCTTTAATCAGATTCCACAAACTCAATTAAATATCACGGGTTCAATCAAATTCCACACGTTCAATTAACTATTAAGAAATTGATTAAATTCTGCAGGTTCAATTAACCATTTTGAATTTGATTAAATTCTAAAAGTTCTATTAAATTCCACAAGATCAATTAACTATTATGAATTTGATTAAGTTCCACAAGTTCAATTGAATTCCGCAAGTTTAATTAAACACTTTGAATTGAATTAATTTCCGAAAGGCCAATTAAATTCCACAAGTTCAATTAACCAATTTGAATTTGAATTCTTCAAGTTCAATTAAATTCCACAAGGTCAATTAACTATTATGAATTTGATTAGATTCCACAAGTTCAATTAAATTCCACAAGGTCAATTAACTATCATGAATTTGATTAGATTCCACAAGTTCAATTAACCATTTTGAAGTTGATTAAATTCTACAAGTTCAATTAAATTCCACAATCCCAATTAACTCTTATGAATTCAGTTACATTACTTCTTGAACTTTAATTACCCCCTTCCCCCCCCTCCCCCCCTAAAAAATGCATCAAACTGATCTTTGAATTCCACTTATAATTACCATCCTTATCTCTTTCTTTCTATACACGCCCATTCTCTCTCTCTCTCTCTCTCTTTTTTATCTTATCATGTTATCTCTTATTTCTCTTCTTTATCGCTTGTTCCTTCTCTCTTCTTCGCATGCTTGGCTTTATCAGTCTAATGTTTCTTGTTGTTATCTTGTATTCCTGTTATCTCTTTATCGTATTTTTCTTCTCTGTTTCTTCGTCGGAGTCAGAACATCTTGATAGAAACCAAATGAAAAGAAAGAAAGAAGATAATAATATAATGAGGGAAAGAGAGAGAGAGAGAGAGAGAAAAGGAAGGGGAATGAGAAAGAGAGGAGAGGGGAGAAAGGTAGATAAGAGAGAGAAGGAGGGAGAAGGGGGGATAGAGAAAAGAGAAGGAAGGAGGAGGAAGAGAGAGAGAGAAGGGGGGGGGAAGAAGAATAGAGAGAGAGAGAAGGGGAGAGAAAGATAGCGAAAGGGAGAGAAAGAGAGAGAAAGAGAGAGGAGAAGATTGAGAAGGAAAGACGAAGACTGGAGTAAATAGATAGATAGTAGNGAGAGATGGAGGAAGGAAAGGGAGAGATGGAAAAAGGAGAGGAAGAGAAAATGGAAGAAAAGGGAGGGAGGAAGTGGAAGAAAGTGAGAGATGGAAAAGGAGAGGAGAGAAGGGTGGAAAGAAAGGGAGATGGAAAAGGATAAGGGGAGAAAAGTGGAAGATGGCGAGATGGAAAAAGGAAAGAGAAATATGAAGAAAAGGAGGGAAGAGAGTGAAAATAAAGGAATGGAAGCAAAGCAAAGAGAAAGAGAAATTACAGGAGAAGAGAAATAAGAAAACATTAAAAAAGAAACAAGAAAAGAGGAACTAATTCACTTTCTAATTCATTTTCCACGTATTTTCCTTCGTATAACCTTCGACTAACATTATTATCATTTTCTTTTTCATTTCTCCTATACCTACCTTCGTCAGTAACAAACTCAACTTGGAAAACAGATATAGAAAAGGCCAAAGAAGGAAAAGGAGGAGAGAAAAATATATATATATAAAGCCAAGAGGAAAAGGAGCGAGAGAGGAGAAAAAAAAAAAGAGAAAAATAGTAGTCCTGAAGTAAACAGAAGAAAAGAAAGAAGAGGGAAGAAGGATAAAGAGAACAAGGTAGAAAAAAGGGAAAGGATGCGTGACGTCATGAGGTTACTGAAAAACGTGAGAGAGAGAGAGAGAGAGAGAGAGAGAGAGAGAGATGAGAAGAGAGAGAGAGAAGAGAGAGATAGAGAGAGAGGAGAGAGAGAGAGGATAGAAGAGAGAGAGATAGATAGAGAGAGAGGGAGAGTGAGTGAGAAAGAGAGAAAGACAGAGAAAGAAAGAGAGAGAGTCTGATAGACTGATACATAGAGCGAGAGTAGGGGGTAGAAAGATTGAGCTGGAGAGAGAGAGAATGACTAATTTTATCCCATCAATATTTGGGTTATCGCCAAAGGGACCGCCAGTGGTTTTGAAGGTCTTCTGTGGCATATTTTGTTTCTTAATCAAATATTCAAAGATTTTAAAAAATAAATGAATCTATATACATATATGTGTATGTCTATACACACACACACACACACACACACACACTTATTATATATATATATATATATATATATATATATATATATATATATATATATATATACAGTATATATGAGTGTGTGTGCATGTATATGTGTATGTAGAAATTGACACACACCACACACACACACACACACATACACATACAATACATACACATACACATACTCATACACATACACATACACAATACACATACACATACACATACACACATACACATACAACATACACAATAATACACACATACACACACACACACACAACACACACAATATATATATATATATATATATAATTATATATATATATATATATTATATAATCTAATATATATACATATAATATGTGTTGTGTGTGTGTGTGTGTGTGTTGTAGATATAGATATGTATATACAGCACGCAAACATATATTCCTTTAATTATTGAAACTTTCTGCCCGCTTCAACATCGAAGGTCATTAGCGGGGTTAAAGCCCCCAGGCAAGACAAGGTCACGCAGCGCTATGACAAAGCACGCTGGCGGAAAGGTCAAACGGGGTCAACGATCGGGATAAAATGTGTTAGAGGTCAGGGGTTGCAGAGTAGAGAGGGAAGGGCAAGTGAAGGGAACTTTAAGGTGTGGGCAGAAAGGGGGATGGAGAAGAGGAGGAAGAGGAGTAAGAGGAAGAAGAGGAGTAAGAGGGAGAAGAGGAGAAGAGGGAGAGGGGGGGGGTAGAAGAGACAGAGGAAACTTTAAGGTGTGGGCAGAAAGGGGATGGAGAAGAGAAGAGAGAAGAGGAAGAAGATGACGAAGGAGAAGAGGAGAGAAGAGAGGGGGTAGAAGAGACAGAGGAAACTTTAAGGTGTGGGCAGAAAGGGGGAAGAGAGAGGAGAAGAAGAAAAAGAGGAGAAGAGAAGAAGAGAGAAAGAAGAAGAGGAAGAGAGAAGAAAAGAGGAAGAGGAGACAGTGTAAAATCAGCTGAGGCGAGGGCTAAGGTCCAAGATAGGGGCGACCCCTGCGTTGGGCCTCAGTCTCCGTCTCCCCCCACCCCAAGAAGCGAGAGACTGGGGGAGGGGGAGGAGGCGCACATACATACGAACGTGTTAGTATGTGTGTATGTATGTATATGTAACTATTTATGTATATGTTGAAAATAATGTGCATACATGTGTGTGCGTCTAAGTTGTAACAGTCACATTTTCTATGCACTACGTTTACTTTGTGAAACTATTTCATGATTGAAAAACAAATATATCCAACTCACCCATCCTTCCCCAAAACG
>NW_020871168.1:25000-80000 GCF_003789085.1 Penaeus vannamei
TAGATCCAACTCTAGAAAAGTGGATCTCTTACTAAGTAGATCCAGCTCTAGAAAAGTGGATCTGACTCTTGCAAAGTACATCCAATTGCACAAAAGAGGATCTGACTCCAGTACAGTGGATCCAACTCCATCAAAGAGGTTCCAATCCTAATAGAGGGAGTCTAGTCCAACATAGATCTACCCGTACTTCCGGAGATCATGTTCAGTTGCTCCCCTTTCACCCTGAGGTAGATCTTCTTGAGCAGCTCCTGCGAGATGTCCGAGTGGCCTTCGTACGCGAGAGCATCCCGGATGAAGGTCAGGGTGGCCTCGACGTCCTTCCTGAGACAAGCACGGGCAATGCTCTTAACGTCAGTGGAGTCATAGAGAGACCTCTCCTTCTCTTGCTCCAGAAGCTTATTTAGCCTCTCTAAAGCTTCCTGCATGATCACCTTCTGAATGATGCTCAGCGTGCCATCGTTCGACAGCCGGTACATCCTCTTGCTGATGACTTTCATGAGCGTGATGTTCTCGCTCTCGGAGAAGATCTTCATGGCGCCCTGGCCACACTGCTGCAGATCAGAGGCTTTCTCATACAGGACTCTGATTGGGTACCTGAGTTCGCCCATCTTCTCTCCGTTCCGGTCCAGGATCTTCAACACGTCCAAGACTTCTTCTGACGTGACGTGACTTGAAGTCCCCAAAGCCTGGGATGTCGTTGGGGAGTTGAAAAATTCCATGAAACTCTGCTGATTGAGGGTCTCAAACGCTCTCAGTGATGGAGCTTTTGAGGTTCCAATGTTACCTTTCAGAGAAGTTTTCTGCTCACTGCTTGGATAGTCTCTGCCCCTCACTTTATAGTTCATTTCTTCCCGCCGGTGGAGTCTTTCTGATGAGCCTGAACTTTCCCGCTCTAGTGGACTGTGTAAGAAATGACTGCTACTACTACCTTCAGACAACAGAGATGATGTTCCCAGTGTCTGAGAGACAGCTGGCGAATTAAGTCTTGGATAGCGGACTGGAGCCTCAGAGGTCCTACGAGTTGGAGGCTCCAATGCACTGGTTCTGTGAGGTTCTTTTCTGTCAGGATTTAAAAGGTTCATCACTGTGGTCTCGTAATCAGTAGTAGTTTCTGGCATCGTTAGCTGGAACATGTCTATGGAGTTACTGCTTTCCTTCCCAAGAGAGAGACTATCTTTCCTTCTTCTTTCACCAGAGTGACTATCTTTCCTTCTTCTTTCACCAGAGTGTAATAAATCTGACTCCCTCTCTTTCAAAGATCTGTCAAATGACTCCTGGCTTCTGGCAGAAGGGGCGCTGGTGCTAACGAAAGCTGAAGTACTCTGAGCCTTTGGGCTTGTTCCTTGGAAGATCTTGGCCAAGAAATCCGTCACTTCTGTTGGTTGATTATTAAATATTTCTTGGAGTTTCTTGCTATCGAACTTAGTATCGTCTAAACCTGGCTTTACCTTAGTACGGTTATAAAGATCGAAGTCTGCGCTATTTTCCTTTCTAGCTGGTTCCTCTAATGGACGTTCACGACTGCTGCCGCTTGCTTCATGGACTCTGTGCATCCTAGCTGCAGTTTCCATACCATCACCTCTTCTTACCACGTCTGGTAAGGAGTGATGGCCGTCTTCAGCAAGACTAGAATGTCGAGGGAAGCCTTCAGCAACAAAGTCCATATTTCCTTTGCTGCCACAATCACCCAAGGATGCTACAGTGTCGAAATTCCTTCCGCTATTGGACTTACCCGTTTCCAGAGATCCCTTCCTCTTGACTGACTTCTTATCCTCCCGTGATTCTCTGTCTGCCTTTACTCTCCTCTTCTTGGACACTCGTTTCTTCTTGGCCTTTCCCCTCTTCCGCTTGCGCTTACTCGATTCCTCAAACTCAGATCCCAAATCATCTGAGGAATCACACGAGGACGAGGACGAAGACGACGAAGAAGACGACGAAGACGACGACGAGGACGAAGACGAGGACAAAGCGGGGCGAAGGAGTGCCAAACACTCCATCTTCTTCTTCTTCCAACTCTCGCAGAAGATCTCCTCCATGCGCCCCGGCCAGAAGCTTCCCCAGTCTTCCGTCAGGTCGTAGGTGCAAGGGTCGCCGCCGAGGAGGATCACTTGATGGGCTTTCCGTTCGTAGAAAGCCCTATACTCCTTTCCATAGTCCGGGTGCGCCTGGGGCTGCTGCCTGTACATATCGCACTCGCGCGTGTGGATCTGGTAGAGTGACTTGACTGCATCTCTAGCCATTGGATCCTTCTCCTCCGGACTCAAGGAGCGTTGGGGGGGATGAGGCCTTTGGCTTCTTCCGGAGCTGAAACAGATTCATTGCATCGCGCCATTAGCTGATCTAGATCGGATATTTCCTGACAGGAGGAGTGATAGGAAGGATGAAAGGAAGGATGAAAGGAAGAAAGGAAAGGAGAAGAGAGAGGGAGAGAAGGAGAGAGAGAGGAGAGAGGAGAGAGGAGAGAGGGAGAGAGGGAGAGAGGAGAGAGGGAGGAAGGAGAGAGGGAGGGAAGGAGAGAGGGAGGGAGGAGAGAGGGAGGAAGGAGAGAGGGAGGGAAGGAGAGAGGGAGGGAAGGAGAGAGGGAGGGAAGGAGAGAGGGAGGGGAGGGAGAGGAGAGAGAGAGAGAGGAGAGAGAGAGAGAGAGAGAGAGAGAGAGAGAGAGAGAGAGAGAGAGAGAGAGAGAGAGAGAGAGAGAGAGGGAGAGAGAAGAGGGAGAGAGGGAGAGAGGGAGAGAGGGAGAGGAGAAGGAGGGAGGGGAGGAAGGGGAGGGGGAGGGGAGGGGGAGGGGGAGGGGGGAGGAGGGGAAGAGGGGAGCGAGAGGAAGGGAGAGGAGAGGGAGAGAGGAGAGAAGAGAGAGAGAGAAGAGAGAAGAGAGAGAGAGAAGAGAGAGAGAGAGAGAGGGAGAGAGAGGGAGAGAGAGGGAGAGAGAGAGGGAGAGGGTAGGAGAGAGGGAGAGAGGGAGAGAGGGAGAGAGGGTAGGAGAGAGGGAGAGAGGGAGAGAGCGAGTAGAGGACAGAGAGCGAGGGTAGGACAGATGGGAGGGAGGAAAGGAAGGAGAGAGAGGGAAGGAGAACAGATGGGAGGCAGGAAAGGAAGGAGATAGAGGGAAAGAGAGAAAGAAAGACAGAGAAACTTAATGAGATGGAATAACAACCATGTAAATATAGGAATGCCTGTTGAGAAAGAATGAATGAATATGTGTGTGTTTGTGAATGGATGATTGAGTGATGACATAAGACTTACCTTTTAGAGGTGAAAGGGCTTCTTGAGCTCCTGGAGTTCTGTCGCTCATTGGATATGATTGATTTGGACCTGTTCGCTGGATAGTTCCTTGCCTCTGGACTAAAACCCTCTGCTCCTGTGATTCCATGGGACTTGTTGTGTCCTGGTGTCTCTCTGGTCTGCGACTGGGCTCCTACGCCTCCGGTGTGGACTGTGGCTTCTCTCCTCGCTCCTCTGGGCCCACTGCTCCGGGGGGGTGGTGCTCCTTCTCCGTCCACCCCTGCTTCGATCCCTGTTTAAAGGAAACTGGCTGAAACTGGGTCTCCAACCATCCCTTCTTGGAGAAGCTGGACGACGACTGAAACTGCTACTTATCTCAGGGCTACGCCTATCCCTCTCTCCAAATCTTGTGTGGGCATAACTGTGTGTGTGTCCTGAGCGTGGTCTGTAACGACTAGGGTCACCGATGGGGCTAGGACTCCTATCCCTGCTACCTCTTGACCTGTAAGAGTCCTTCATCTCCAAAATGCCCATCACTGACCGTCTGAACTGTCGTGCAGCAGCTCTCACCCCAACATGCTCATGAAAAGGGCTCATGCTCTTGTCCTCAGTGAATGGCCTCCTGCCGCTGCTGTTGTTACTTCTGAACCTGAAAGACCTATCCTCATCCTCTCGTCTGGTTTCTCTTTTGCTCTCTGGGCTGACTTGTCTGTGGAACCCAGATCTCTTGTCTCCTTTCTGAAACAGTGGAGACTGAGAACGAGTGGGAGGCACCCCAGCTTTTTTTGCTTTTTGGCTGTCAATGTTTTGGATACTCAAGACAGTGGAATATGCCAAACAAGCTTCCATTATCCGTAAAACCGAGTTCCTGGTTAGGTGAACTCCATCATAGAGAATTGACTTTGGAATGCGCTTGGGAGGCTTTGAGACTTCGTCCTCTGAGCTGCCACAGACTATGTTACAGAAGTCCCACAGTGGCAGCTTCTTAGCTTGAGATTCTACACGTATTGCTTTGTTGACCTCATTAATAACGTCTCTGAGCTTACTTAGTTCTTCTGAAGAACCAGAGATACTTTCCTGTGACTTGCCCTCTTTGCTAGGTTCTGAGTTTTCTTCCAAATATGATAACAAATCTACATGGCATATAGTAGCAAAGACAACATCACAGCCTTCATAATGTTTCTTCAATTGATCTTTAAAATTTCTCATGTTATCCAGCATTTCTTTGCTTACTTCTTCTGTTGACCTTCCCTTGAAAAGAAACTCTACCTTCGCTTCAGGATTTCCCGTGAGCTTAACTAGATCGTACAGCCCAAAGCTTATCACAATCAACGACTGTTTGAACACTGGGAGCTCTGGCAAAGATCCAGGACAAGAGAGCTTGATACTTCCTTCCTCTTTGGCCATCACTTTGAAATTCAAGTACGTAAAGTCACTGGTCCACTTCTCCAAGTCATTTATCCTCCAGTCCTGTAACAGAACAATCTTGTGATATCGTGCCTGGGAGTGTTTCAAAATGATGTCCCTTAGGTGTGGAACCATCAATGCTTTTACGGCTTCCACTGACGGGTTCAAGCCATCTCCAAGGTGCTTCTCGATCGTGGTAGGGTTGGGAAATATTTGGGACTTGAGGAGGTTCCACTCGATCTTTTGCTTTGTGTAATCTACGTTGACTCCGTTCAAGATGAGTCGATTGAAAGAGAACAGGAACTGGCAGATATCCATGCTTTGCACCTCACTGTTGGCCATGTACTCACTGTCCAATTCATGCTGGCCATTCGACTTGTGTGCTTTCACCTGCACCTCCCGGAATGACCCCAGGCTGACAGGTAGGATGGATGTGAACGTGACGCGGACATTTCCCGACGATGACTCAAGTGCCTTCTTCACCAACTTCATCTGCTTGAGCAAATTGTTATGGGCTTTACAGACTTCATCAACCTCATATAGTTTTATCTTCATCGTTATGTTCTTGACAGCCTCGTGCCCTCCGGCCTCCTTGCAAGGCTTGTAATCCTCAAAATCAATGATCTCGTAGATGCCTAAGCTGCACAGGATCAATGTCTCCTGCTGGGGTGCCAGGCTGATGAGGTCCTCAATGAGTTTCTGGAGCTCATTTAAACACAGGAACGGACGACTTACAATGTCCACCTTCATGTGCTTATCCTCCAAAACCCAGAGTTTGTCCAAAAGCTCAATCCGTGAATCTCCGACGATGATCACTCGGCTGAATCTCCTGCTGGATGCCATGGCCTCCTGTGGGAAATAAGTAGATGAATAAATAAATAAACACAAAAAAATCATAAATCTTTTTTTTTTTTACACAAACAATTACTTTACCATCAATGCGAGAATGAAATGTATTTGTGGTAAACCCTTTCTCATAAATGCATTTGGATGTGAATAAATATAGTTGCAGTGATATATACTTATATCTAATGTGGTTGTATATATCATATACACTTTTCAAGTAATTTCATTAACCAAACAGACGTAATTTCACAAGGATTTTCTAGTACTTGTGATGCAAACCTTTACTCTACATACAGAAAAAATATAAACAAAATTGTAAATCATAATATTCAAACATGAGAAGTACCAGTAACAGCATTTAAACAAGAAATCTGACAAACCTTTGAAGTTTCCAAAAACTTTTGAAATTCCTCGTCCTCAATGCCTCTCTCCGCTATGTTCTCCTTCCTCGGCCTCTTCCTACTTTTGGGGTCTTCCACTTCCTCTCGTTCCCTCTTTGACGCAGGAACTTTCTTCTCCTTGTTGCTCTTGCTGGTGTTTTTGTTGTTGGTATTTTTGTTGTTGATGTTTTTGCTGTTGATGTTTTTGCTGTTGATGTTTTTGCTGTTGTTGTTTTTGCTGTTGTTGTTGTTGTTTTTGCTGTTGATGTTTTTAATGTTGCTGCCCTTCGTGGGCTTATTCTTGCTTTCTTCTCTATTTGCTTGTGCCTGTTTTTTCTTGGAAGCAATGTCTTTGGAAGTCACAGCCTCCTTCTTTACTGTGGCCGCTTCTGTGGCTTTGCCGGAAGAGGTACTGTTGTTATTGCTTTTTGCAGCACCTTTATTCTCCTCTTTGGAGTTCTTGTGACTCATAAGCTTGGTCCAATTACCTGTTCCTTGTTTTTTGCCAACTGCTTTCCCCTTGTTTTTGAGGTTTTTGTTCCATTCCTCTCCTCCCTTCTGCTGGCCACTCTGGGGTTTGCCAGATCCTTGAACTTTCACTCTGTTGGTCACTGCCAGTGGTGTTTGCTGGGGTGCCTTGGCATCCAAACTGTCTTTTGCATTGCCACTTGATTTACACTTTGCTCTTACCACCTGACTCAATGACTCGTTTGCATTGTTCTCTGGTCTTTCTGTTTGTTCCTTAGGCTTTTGATTGCTGTCTTTCTTCTCCTGTCCATCCTTTGATTCTTTCTCATCTTTTCTGTCATGGTTCTTGTTTTGCTCTTTGCTTTGGTTTTTCTCTTCTGCACATTCCCCTGCTCCCTTCGCCTCTACCCCTTCCAAGGTAGTCTCCCCCACAACACATTCCTGTAATGCATCTTTCTCCTCACTCTTATTATTGCTTGTTGGTTGAAATAATGTTGCAGTGCCTTTTGTCTGGCAAGACAGGGCCACATTCTGACTTTCCTCTGTTGCAGGTTTTTCATCTGCGTCATCAGGTTTACTGTCAGGTAAGCCAGAGGTGTGCAACATTTCAGAGCCCTCTTCCTCTTTATTGGCTGACACACTCACCTGATCTGAGATGCCATCTTGCAAGGCTGAACTTTCCTCTGCATGTGAAATTTTCACTTTGTCTGTTTCCCCTTTTGAAATATTTGTATTTACAAAACCCCCCTCCCTCGTTCCTTCACAATTTTCTAGCACTATATCACTTCTACTTGGAGTTCTTTCTTCTCTTTGTAAGCCTGTTAAAGTGGTCACCTCACTTATACCCTCTTTGCTGTCCTCTTTTCCCTTGGATCTGCACAGTGCCTCACTCTCCTTGGGGGATTCAGACCCATGTCCTTCACTAGGCGACTGGTTTTCACCACACCCAGGGATACCTTCTGTTCCAGTCGTACTAACGTTCACCTCACTGCTCCTGTCCCTTTCTGTTACGGTCTCTTTCTCACATCTGGTGGGGCTTTTTCCACTGTTCCCTTCTTCTCTTTGATCTTCCCCTCCACCTGCCTTGGGGCTTTGCGACCCATTAGCTTCCCAGGACATGGGTGGGTTGCTCTCACTCTCCTCGACCACATCAGTCTCAATCATCTCATCCAGAATGATGAATTCCTCTGCATCAATGTCCATTCTGATGCCTTCCCACATACCACTTTCACAGTCTACGCTCATGCCATCATTTGTTTCCTTCTCGTCATTAGTATCGGCAGCACTGCAGTCCTTGGGAGTGTCCCCATCCTTAGCCTCCTTCGCTAATATACCTCCCCCAACCCCCACTAACCCCTCCTTTGCCTCCTCCTCCTCCTCCTCATGCACATCCTTCCCCAACTCCATCTCTAAGGGCAAAGGATGAAAAGTATTTGCCGATTCCTACACCGTGACGCACGCCTCCCCCCTCGACCCTCCCCCACCCTAATTCACAACCAATCTATCCCTCACGGGGCTATCTCTAAATCTCATTATCCACCGAAATAAACACATACTGACCAAACCTATATAAATCATAGGGATACACTGCCCAACTACGTCTCGCAAACACTTATACCGACATCACTGCTCTGGCCGCTCTGACTGGGCGTGTTGACTTGCCCGCAGGATTAACAAGAAGAGGTCCGTGCCGCCATCCTTTTCTGCTCTCATTTTCCCAGGAACCACTTCTGCGTCTGTTGAATTGGGA
The DNA here is from genome assembly GCF_003789085.1 of Penaeus vannamei. Lineage (NCBI taxonomy): Eukaryota > Metazoa > Arthropoda > Malacostraca > Decapoda > Penaeidae > Penaeus > Penaeus vannamei. Next base: position 33,074 of record NW_020871168.1, read on the forward strand.
GTGGGATTAGTGATATAATATGAATAATTGTATTGCTAATCAATAAATATAAGAACATGAAAAATAACAAATGAAATAATAATAATGAAAATAACAAAAAAAAATTTGTAATTCAATGACAGTAATATGAAAACAATAAAAAATTGAGCAATTACATAATGATAATACAGAAGCATAATAACAATAAAATTAATAATAATAATAATAATAATAATAATAATAATAATAATAATAATAATAATAATAATCACAACAAAAAGACAATATGAACAATTACAATAAATATACAATACAAGTAATAATTTTTAGAATATAAATTCATATTAAATTACCTGCCTGTCAGCTTTCCAATAAAACATTCCACTAAAATGGTTTTTAATTAAATTGTACTCTGATGGTAAAAACATAAAATATTTACCTGTAACAATGACAACGACAATGATGTTATTCCTGATAAAAAAGATGACAATAGTAATGATGAATTTCCAAGTTCAAACCGTACGTCAAACTGTTGAAAAATTAGTATCTCTTCTCTGTCTGCCTTCAGTAAAAATATATCACAATGTACTTACAAACCTTTAAACGCAATCTTACTTGCAATCTGAATACATCAATCGGTCCGAGTAGATAAACATGAGGTAAACAAGCCTAGTTTAATCGCGAAACATATGAACGGATAATAAAAAAAGTGTACAAGGGGATTTTTTACAGCTGTGCGAAACTGGACATCCACAAAACTTCTCTCTCCTAGCCTCATGTGTCGACAAATGGTACCTGACGGAAATGAACTTAAAGTACCAAAAATGGTGAGATATATGTCTTTAAATGCTCTTTCCAAGGAGGCATCTACTTCTAGATTATATGCATATTGTATCATTCTTGAATATTAGTGTTGACAGCCAATATAAATATATATATATATATATATATATATATATATATATATATATATTATATATATATATATATATATATATATATATATATATATATATATATATATATATATATATATATATAATATATATATATATATATATATATATATATATATTATATATATATATATATATATATATATATATATATATATATATATATATATATATATATATATATATATACATACTTATCAATATATAAAGAAAGCAAAACCATATAAAAGATAAAAAAAAAAACATATATATATATATATATATATATATATATATATATATATATATATATATATATATATATATATATATATATATATATATATATATATATATATATATACTTTCGATAAACTTACCTATTCAAAATATCTCTCAGAATGGCATATACTGCCACGATAATACAGTGCGTATGCGTGTGTGTTTGGATCCATAAACGCACTCACGCAGGTCCAGCTGTGGGCTACTTAAATCTCCAAATGACACATTAAAGCCAGTCAAGTCCAACAGTCTGTGGAAATTGACTCAAATTAGCACCACAGTACTTGAGTGAGTGAGTGTGTGAGTGAGCGTGAGAATGAGTGTGAGTGAGTGAGTGAGTGAGTGAGTGAGTGAGTGAGTGAGTAAGTGAGTGTGTGAATGAGCGTGAGAATGAGTGTGAGTGAGTGAGTGTGAGTGAGTGAGTGAGTGTGAGTGAATGTGTGAGAGAGTGAGAGAGTGAGTGAGTGTCTGAATGAGTGTGAGAATGAGTGTGATTGATTGAGTGAGTGAGTGAGTGAGTGAGTGAGTGAGTGAGTGAATGAGTGTATGAGTAAGTGAATGAGTGAGCAAGTGAGTGAGCAAGTGAGTGAGTGAGTGAGTGAGTGAGTGAGTGAGTGAGTGAGTGAGTGAGTGAGTGAGTGAGTGAGTGAGTGAGTAAGGTGTGTGCTTGTGTTTGTGTGTGTGTGCATCTGTGCAAGTGTATGTGTGTGTACATGTGCATGTGCATTTGTCTAGATAAGCACAAGTGTTTGTATGCTTGTGTGGCACATGTACATGTGCCTGTGAACAACTCCGTGTACATGGCTATTTGTGCAGGTCAATGAAATGGTTCATACAAGGCAACTACAGTAAAAGTTAAGAAATAGGAGTATTTTCAGATACAATGCAATGAGTCACAATTGTGGGAAAATTATGCTGTTATATGGAAGAAAAAATATAGGATATTACAATGGTCCTCAATATAATTCATATATGTTCCATGCCAATGACATGAATATATGTACATGAAAAATACCTGCAATATTTGGAGAGACAGAGAGAGAAAATCTTAGTCCTGGAAAAAAAATAAAAAATAAAATAAAAGAAAAGAAAAGAAAAAAGAAAGAAAGAAAAAAAAATGCAGGAGATTTTGAGGAATGCCTGTATGAATACAACCATGATCATCTGAAACTAAATTTATCTTTTACATGATCTTAGAGAATGATCCCACATTATCATCTGAGTTCAGGAAGAACAACAATAACTTTTGGATTAAAAAAAATAAATAAATAAAAATAAATAAATAAATCTTCATCATCATCAGAGAAAACAGAGACTAACACATTTTTTCAGATAGTTAAGCTTTTGTGCAAAACGCCATTGAAAGTTTGCCTCCACACACGGGACAAACTCACACCCCACCAAGAAAAGAACTGCATTATTCGTGTGGCAAGAACATCGGACAAGGCTACAGATAATGCTGAAAAAACATAAATATGGACATTCGACAAGAAGCCATGAAACGAAACATGAACACAAGTGTCTGAATTACCTCCTGACCAAATACAGATACAGACACATCTTGCTCAAACAGTGATTGGTTGGCAGAGTGTGTGATTATGGTGCTAGTTCAATAGTGGCTAACTAGTTCCAATCATCACCAAAGTCAAAGCCGGGCTGCTGAAGTCACTGTACAAATCATGAACACAAATCACGAAACTTAAAATTTTCTTCATTCATAATACCATATGGAAGTTAAATATATCCACAGACAAGATTATCAAATCAAATCTAGTAACAGGATTGTAAAAATGATAGATAAAGTAATGTTGGAAAATGAATGTCTTCACAACACAAAAGATGTTTCATATATATCTTACGACAAAGATACATTCAAAACTGGTTAAATACATCTCTTGATTTTGAAGATATTCATTCTCAACTGTATCTTTTCTACATTTGTCACAATGAATATAATTCAAAGTAACAGTAATGATAATACTTAATAACAACAACAATCATAATCAATCTGTGCAGCAGGAGCCACACAAGGCCCTTGCAAGTGTTGAATCTAGCTCCAGTACTGTACATCTGTCTGAACCATTGCTGCTAGTTGTAATATTCATAAAGTCAAAGTTAAAATGTTGCTAAAGCTATTGGTATTTTATGGTTGTACTGTATGGAAGTCCTATAAAGAACCTTCCAATTTTCCTTATGACTAACAAAGGGGACATCTGAATGAAGATTCTCAGACCAACTTAGGATAAAGTGAACATAATCACAAAGCAATTAACTTTGCTTCAACACTGACAGGTGTGCAGTTCAAGAGATTGCTTAATGTTAAACAACTTTAATTGTCAACTCTCACTGAACTTCAATATAATGTACAAAATGGAGAGCTTTTGAGATCTTCCAGCAGTTAATATATCCATGGCACTACAGTGAGTTATCCATATCATTTTATTCAACTTTCCACACACATTTCCTGGTATACTTTTAACCCTATCCAACTCTAGTGGTAAAGTCATTCCTATAGTTAGATCCTCTGGACTAACATAACTATATCTGAGTAGCTGGTGTCATGAGCTAAACTCTAAACTGACACTAAATTTGCTAGTAAATGCAATACAGAACTTTTCTGAGGAATTACCAAAAAGGAATCAAATTAATCCATTCACATCGGGTGGCCTAATTTTCTTGCCAAGATGCACAGAGCCCATATGCAGGACAGCAATCATAAATATTTGCTCTATGGTGTAAGGTACTAAACAGCTGTTCACTTGTTTACCCTGACTAAGTCACTGAGGAGATACAGTCCTCCATAATAGGCTTAGTATGGTATAGGGTAGTTCCCAGACATTCAGTTCATTGTGAGTCACACTTGCCAGACTCTGCTTCGCACATGGAATTTCTTTGGTGTGCACAGCCTCTATATCATATGAACATCTTTCCGACATATGGAGTCACTTATAAGATAGGGAACGCATTCAGTTTGTTAAGAAGGGGAATGAGGAAGCATTAAAATTCCTTAACTGACTGTTCCTTAGTTGGTATGAAATTGCGAAATATTAGGATAGTGGTGAAAGTTCATGTCGTTTTGCCACAACACCTTACAAAGTTTCAAATGAGCATCCCCACACATATTTACCATTCACAAAAACAATCGCCAATGCAAACTTTGCAAAGTTACCATTCTGGCAAGCTTGAGTGCGCGGTAAACACAGTGCGTGGTAAACAGGCACTTCCACAACATTCCGTGACCAACAAATAAGAAAGGGAGAACTGCAGGGTGAAAACAGAAAAGAGTGCCACCAGTTTCTAGTTTCGGGAAAATACATCTCTCCCATGCTACTAATTTCTCACTACCACAACTGATAGTATGCAAAGCCTATTGCGAGGTAGAACCATCATCATAGGATTAAGGAACTCCTCCAGGTGTATGGGAATAAAATGAAAAAAATAAAAAAATAAAAATAAATAAATGAGGCAAAAACAAATAAAGTAAAATGTAAAAGAAATCCAACAAAAAAGTTTATGGAAATAAAACAACAAAATTCACCACACAGATGAGCCCTGACTTCTTCTCTAGACCCAATAAAAATACCCCGAGGCTAGTCAGAGACAAACACAAGCCACCAGACTGTAAAGTTTGGTCTGCATTAGAAACACGTTCCCCGTGCAACAATTTCTGACTTGTTTTCTATCTATCCTTTTTGTAGCTTATTTCCACACAGATTTCTCTAGCAGTTCACTGGCTTACCTGTGTGTATCTTATGAAGGCTCGAGCTTTTCACTTCTGCGCACAATGGAGGTCTTTGCCATGTGCTGAAAATCCACTAACAAATATTTTGTGAAAAATTATTTTTACATGCATATTTTTTACATTAAAACTAGGATTCGCTACGCATTGAAAAAATTTACAGTCTGGACTAGCTGTACACTAGTTTGCAAAAAAACTGCAACTGTAATTCTAAAATTAAGATCAGAGAGAATAGAAGAAAAGAAAGAAAATTATCACTGACAAAATGTTATAAAACAACATAAAAATGACAAGAACAACAACAATAATAATAAGGTAATTATTCTTGAGTGTGACACTCCCTCCTGAGACAAAGTCCCAAAACCAAAGTATCATGCGAACCCAAACACCCAACCTAATCATTCCTACCTTCTATTTATTTCCTAGGCAGGGAAGCAAGCCCCCCTGTAACCACCCACTTTATTAGCACTTCATGCCAACATATGGACTTCGTCTTTGAGCGGTCATATGCTTCAAATATTTTCGTCCTTTCACAGTAAATAAGACGTCGCTGCAGCATAAACTGCGTTTCCAACTCTATTTCTTACGCTCTATAACATGGCGATGTCCATTTCTCTCTATCTCCAAGCGTTGCTCTCAGTACCTTATACCTAAATAATAATAATAATAATAATAATAATAATAATAATAATAATAATAATAATAATAATAATAATAATAATAATAATAATAATAATAATAACAATAACAATAAATAATGAGAAAATTCTGTATACAACCTAAGAATGAAGTGGTGATTACCATGATCACTCCTACTGTTCTTACTAATATCATCATTACAGTTATCACAAGCATCAGACTCTAATTACCCTCATTACCAAAGCCATTAATGACAAACAACACCAAAGTAAACAAACACAATCCGAGTCCTAAATCTGGCTCTTGTATACCTTCCCTAAACCTCTTTTCTTCTCTAATCTCACCTCTTCTCCTCTTCTTCTCCCTTTCTTTCCCCTCTTCTCCTCCTCTCCGGCGTTCCTTCCATCCACCTCAGGCCATCCAGTCAACAAAAATAACAACAAGACTCCGTAAAGTGGTATTTCGTGGACTAAATGTGTAATGTTTGTGTCGTAAATCTCTAGCGTCGCTTCTGCACAGGAATTCTGTTGGGGTGTTTGGCCCGGTTTCCCTTGATTATTTATTTATTCCTTTATTTTTTTTCTATTTACATTTGAGACAATTTCTTGGTATGTTATTATTACCGTTGTTATCAGTTTCATTAACGTTATTATCATCATAGATATCATCATTATCACCAACATTATTAGCATAGAAATTATCATTATCATTAACGTTATTATTATCATACATGTTATCATTATTATCATCATTATCGTTATTGTTATTATTTTTACCTCCGCCAAAGTAATGTTTATAGTACCATTGGTTACTTTGTTTGTTGGTTAGCAGGATAACTCAAAAAGTTATGAATATCACAACTGCCATTAAATTTTGGTGGTAATCAGGATCATGATCAAAATCGATGAATTTTTGAATAATTGCATCAGTTACCCCTGATACCAAGGCGATAGGGGTAACTATTATTATCATCAGCATTGAGCTACGGGGACAACTTATTGGTGCTTGAATTATCATTATCATTTTGTCTTGACAAAAGTATGTGCTCTCCAAGTGCTTCTAGTTATTATTATTATTATTATTATTATTATCATTATCATTATCATTATCATTATCATTATTATTATCATTATCATCATCATCATCATCATCATCATCATCATTATCATCATCATCATCATCATCATCATCATCATTATTATTATAATTGTCATTATTATTATTATCATTATCATTATTAGAATTTTAATGTAAGTATTTTCATTATCATCCGCATTATCACCTTAGTTGTTGTTATTATTATTATTATCATTATTACCATACTTATCATTTTTAGTATTATTTTTGCTAGTGTTATTATTATTGTCATTATTATTATTATCATTATTATCATTATAATTTCTTTATTATTATCATTATCATTATCAATATCATTATTATCATCATTACCATTGTTGTTATTATCATTATCATCAATTAATGTCATTGTTATTATTATCTTTACTATTATATTATCATTACTATCATCACTATCATTGTTACTATTATCATTATTACCATCATCATTATTATAATTTAATAGTATCATCACTTTTCTTATTATTATTTCAAATATCATTATCATTATTATAATTATTAATAATATCATTGTCTTCATCACCATCATTATCATTTTTTGCCGTCTATGGTAATAATAACAATTTTGATAATTCTAATTAGGAACTAGAAACTCACAGTAATGTCAATTACTTACATAGATGCCTGTCTGTGATTGGCTGCCCATGGTATTGACCGACCAGAGCCAGACGCCTATTGGTCACTCAACTGATTCAAAAAGTTGGAATATGAGTTTGTTGGCTAACGGAAACCGACGTGTGGGGGGGGGGAACATCTGTGAAATTGCTGCACAGTTGTTGTATCCGTCTGATGAAGAACCACTGACTAGTTCGAAATGTTAGGATTTAATTTCCTTTTTCTTATTGTGGTTGTTTTTTCTATTTCATGTTGTGTTGTGGAAAGCGAGGAGTGAAGTTAGGTTTGTTTGTGAAGGCGGGTCAGTGTGGCGGCCTGTGTTAAATGTATTTTGGGCCCATAACTGTACAACCTGTTACACTAGAATGTCACGATTTAATTTCCTTTACTTATGGTTATTTTTTTTATTCATGTTGTAGACGTGTTGTCGTGGACTCAAGTTAGGTTTGTTTGTGAAGGCGGGTCAGCGTGGCGGCCTACATACGTGGGAAAGGGCTGTATTAAATGTATTTTGGGACCATAAATGCACAACCTGTTATATTAGAATGTTACGATTTAATTTCATTTTATTATTGTTTTCCTTTTCATGTTGTGTTGTGGAAAACGAGGAGTGAAATCAGGTTTGCTTGTGAATGCGACTCAGTGTGGTGGCCTACATGCCTAAAAGGGAAAGGCTAGATCAGTAGCAACTCCAGGAGGTGTCATGAAGTCTGTTTTGATGCTTGTTCAATGGAAATACAACCATTAAAATAATTATTTTCCATCCTTTTTGAAAACGAAAAGACCAAAATTGATCGACCATATTCACAAAGCATCCGTAACTTTTGTGACGTCATCAAAATAAACCCATGTTTTTTTTTTTAAGTAGAATCAGACACCATGACGCCGCCTCCTCGAGTTACTACTGATCTAGCCTCCCCCCAAAGGACAGGGCTGTGTTACATGCAATTTTAAGCCCCTTAATCCACAACCTACAGAAAAAACAACAACAAAAAAACATTAGATTGTGACCCCTAAGCTGAAGGTGACTCGGACAAAAGTTCAAAGCGGTTGTGTTAAGACAGACATCTGTATGACAGCTGTACAATACCTTGTTCTTTGTACATTGTTGTTTGTGTTCAGCAATGACAGAGTAAGATAGAGTAAGAGTCATACGATTTTTGATAACATGTCAGTCGTGTGGTTGTGTAAGACGATTAACAATCACTAAATTTATGAACAATTGAATACATAAACAACTGAATTTTTGTACACATGGAAAAATTAATAATTCGAAAATAAAAGAGATTGTTAGATATGTTTTGTTTCCTCATGAAAAGCGTCGGGAGCAAATAGAATAGATTATCTTCCACGTGTCTTTCTTCCTTTCTCATTTGCTTTTGCGCGTAAATTGTTAATAAATCCATTGTATTTTGCTGTTGTATTTACGTTTATATTGTTAATATATGTGTTACGTGTATATTGTCAATAAATCCATTGTATTTTGTCGTTCTATTTACGTTTATATTGCTTAATATACAAACGTGTACATTGTTAATAACTCCATTGTATTTTTGCCGTTGTATTTATGTTTATATTGTTGATATATGCGTTACGTGTACATTGTTATTAAATCCATTGTATTTTGCTGTTCTATTTACGGTTATATTGCTTAATATACAAACGTGTATATTGTCAATAAATCCATTGTATTTTGCCGTTGTATTTACGTTCTTTCACACCGTTGCTATGAGCGTGACGTCACGTGTAGCCAAGTGAGAGAACAGCTGGGTGAGAGAGGAGAGTGACCGGAAGTGTAGAAATAAAAATAAGTGATGGTAAAAATGATGATAATGATAATGGTGGTGATGATAACAATGATGATAGTGATGATATGATAATATAATGGTAATAATGATAATGATAATGCTAGTAATAATTATATAATAATGGTAGTAATAATCGATAATGATAAAATAATATGATAATGATAATTATGATAATAATGATATTCATGTAATTATTATCATTGTCTTTATTATTATTGCTATTATTATCATCATTGTTATTATCATTATTATTGTTATTATTAATATTATTGTAATTATCATTACAATAATATCAATAATATATTATCATTACTCGAATCATTATTATTATTGTTATGGTTATCATTATTATTGGTATTATATTATTACTATTATTAATATCATTATTATTGTCCATTAATAGTATTACTATTATCATTATTATTATCATCATCATTATTGCTATTATCATTGTTTTCCTCATAATAGTCATCATTACTATTACTGCTACTACTTTTATTATAATCATTGTTATATCTTTATTATCATTTTATTGTTATCATCATTAAAGTTATTATTATTATTATCATCACTATTGCTATTGCTGTTATTGTTATTATTATTATCATCATCATTGTTATCATTACTATCATTATATTATCATTACCATATTCACATATCTGTTTGTCATTCCCCTTTGTTATATATATATTTCTTCTTCTTCTTCTTCTTTTTCTTCTCATTCAATATTTCCCTTTCTTGTTCTTTCTTAATCTTTTCTCATAAGAATTTTGAAGCAAATGCGACATCAGATTCGTCAGTAGATGTGAACGAAGCTTAGTGTAGTGAATTGTGTTCTTTGTAGAAAAGATGTGAACGAGAATGGATATCTTCACAATACAAGAGATGTATTTGAGCGGTTTCTGATACATCTTCGTCAGAAATTAATGTATTTCCGGTGGAGATGTATTCGAAACCGGTTTAGATACATCTCTTGTATTGTGAAGATATTCATTCTCATTTATACCCTTTTTCTATCTCTGTCTGTTTCTCTTTGTCTGCCTATCTATGTCTATTTCTGTTTATCTGCCTATGTGTGTTTATTTCTGTTTATCTATGTCTGTTTCTCTTTGTCTGCCTATCTATGTCTATTTCTGTTTATCTGCCTATGTGTGTTTATTTCTGTTTATCTGTATTTGTGCCTGTGTCTGTTTCTGTATATTTGTCTAACTCCATCTATATGTCTATCTGTCTATCTCTGTCTGTCTATGTATGTTTCTGTCTGTTTGTCAATCTCTACCTATTTTTGTCTATTTCTCCATCATTATGTATATATTTCTATTTTTCCATCTACATACATCTGTGTCTGTCTATCTGTATCTATTTATCTATCTATTTTTTTTTCTATTTACCATTTATTTTCGTGTTTTTTCGTCTTCTTCATCTTCATTCTCTCTCCTCCCTTTACTAAACACAAAGAATATGATAAAAGGAACATAACAAAAAATACCATGAAATAAATACGTTTATTGCTGTGGGATTTCATATTTTTTCGCATATATTTTCATTAGAAAAATAACACTTGTACATCAACTAGAATTCTTTACAAACAAAAGACTAACGCGAACGCACACAAAAGCGCGCACATGCATACATACACACATACGTACATAGCATACAAGTGTACACAGCCACATTTAAAAACATCATTAACGATTAGTTTACATTATTGTGTAAGTTATCAATCGTATTTTTTAAACTACATTTCATAGACTATTTATACATATGTCTCCTCTATGTTAATTTTATATATTTTTTATCAACTTTTCTATATCATCAAAACAAAAAGAAGTAAATTTTGTACACTAATATACACATTATTTTTTTTTTTCTATTTCACAATAATATTCGTATTTCAGATATTTTTGTTTTAATCAAATACAATTAATTACTGTATATATATTTTTTTTCCGTAATGGTCTACATGAATTCAAGAACAGTATTCTATGTAAATATTATATAAAGAAACTATATTTCGTTTTTATTATTATTATTATTATTATTTTTATTGTCTACCGTAGCTTCATCAAGCAGTTTGATCTATTTATAGTTCGTGGTGAGTTGCCGTTTTTCCTTTTTTTTCTTTTTTTTCTTTTTCTATTATTTTCTTTGCGTTTCTACTCTACCAAATGCTCTCAGACTATGAAATTATTGCGAGTTTGCGCGCGCGCGCGCGTGTGTGTGTGTTTTTTAAATGATAATATGTATAGTATTCAATATTATATATATATATATATATATATATATATATATATATATACAGATAGATAGATAGATAGATGTGTGTGTGTGTGTGTGTTTTACACAAACATACACACACACACACATATAATATATATATATATATATATATATATATATATATATATATATATATATATATATATATATATATATATATATATAGGGAGATTAGGATGGCATGAAATCGATTTTTTCTACTCCTCGACAAGTAGGCCTACTGTTACCAAATTCTATAAAGGAAATAAGACAGAAATACCAATCTATTATAAATCATATCGGATTATCTTTTTTTTTTTCTTTCTTCCATTCTCTCTCTCTCTCTCTCTCTCTCTCTCTCTCTCTCTCTCTCTCTCTCTCTCTCTCTCTCTCTCTCTCTCTCTCTCTCTCTCTCTCTCTCTCTCTCACATATTTATCTTTTCCATTTTTTCACACAGTTGCCAGAAATAAATTATGAATAATATTGCTACTGCTTTTGCTATTACTACAACATCTATTGGCTTGTGTCAGCACCGACAACGAAGCGGATAAGGAAGAGGAAGAGAGAAGGAGAATAGACATAAAAGAAGAAAATTGAAAATAACAAAGGGGAGGATCAATAAAAGAGAGAAACGTCACTTTTGTGAGAAAGGAAAGACGAGTATAAAACTATTGACAAAGAAGGAGTTAGAGAGGAAGAGGAAAGAAAGAGAAGACGAAGAAGCAAATGAAAGAATGAAATGAATATAGATAATGAAAAAACAAAAACAAAAATCAAATAATTAAAGAAACAAGAAAAGCAAAGAAAAACACACAGAAAGGAGAAGAGAGAGAGACGATGAGTGAGTGAATGAGAGAGAGAGGAAACAGAGGAGAGAGAGAGACAGAAAGAGATAGAGAGAGAGAGTGAGAGTGAGTGAATGAGAGAGAGAGAAAAGGCAGAGAGAGAGAGAGAGACAGAAAGAGATAGAGAGTGAGAGTGAGTGAATGAGAGAGAGAGAAAGGCAGAGGAGAGAGAGAGTGAGTGAGAAGAGAGATAGAGAAAGAGATGAAGAGAGAGAGAGAGAGAGACAAAAAATCTGGCCACCACACGTACTCTGAAAATCACTGTAGACGCATTCGTCCTTGCCTGTACAATACAAAATGGTGATCCTACAAAAGCGTGTTAATATCCTTTTTTTTTTTTTTTTTTTTTTTTTGCTAGACCAACTTGAACTTTCTTTAAGATGCGCGTGTGTGTGCGTGTACGTGTACGTGTGCGTTTGTGTGCGCTGTGCATGCGCGTGCGTGTTTTAAATGCATACGCGTTGTGTGCGTGTCGGTGTGCGTGTGTGCGTGTGCGTGTTCGTGTGCGTGTTCGTGTGTGCGTGTGCGTGTTCGTGTGTGTCGTGTGTGTGTGTGTGTGTGTGTCCGTGTGTGTGCGTGCGCGATGTAATCTGATATCTTCTTTCTTTCCCTTTTTGAAATAGATTAGTTAAATTTCGGTTTAATTTACAAGACTAATAAATATTAATCTTTTAAAGACTCGCTCCTTTTAAAATCCACTTCAACCTCCATTTAATTCCCTCTAACACTAAGAAATCATGAATATTTTAAACCACAATTTCCAATTTTTTGAAGTAAAACACTCAATTAAGTCACCTTTCTCTTCTTATTAATTTAATTTCTATTTACTATATATCATACGTATCATATGATATCTCTTCTCTTTCTATGACGCCATCAAATATATTAATTTTATTTCTGTTTACTATGCATCATACGTATTATATGATATCTTTGTTTCCACATGTTTTTTTGTGAATTATCATTATGCTTCTTTCTCATTACGTATATATAGTATATTAGGAAAGTTGAAGTATTTCTTTTCCTATCATTTTAATCATATTTTTGGTGGATTTAATTCATTTTGTTTAATTATCTGTCTGTCTTTCGGTTTCTCTCTCTTTCTCTATCTATCTATCTATCTCTTTCTTTCATTTCTGCCTGTCTTTCTCTCTTTCTCTATCTATCTATCTATATCTCTCCATCTCTTTCTCTCTCTCTCTCTCTCAGTCTCTTTCTCTCTCTCTCTCTCTCTCTCTCTCTCTCTCTCTCTCCCCCCTCTCTCTCTATCTATCTATCTATTTATCTCTCTCTCTCTTTCTCTCCCTGTTTTTATTTTATTTTCGTTTCACCTCCTGAGACCGTCGTTAATAAAGCGATATATAACAAAACATAAAAAAATAAATAAATAGAAAAAAAAATAAAATAAAAATAAATAGAAGAGAGGTAGATAGAGATATAAGTAGATAGAGAAGAACCGATAGAAAAATATACATGGAGACAAGTAGACAGACAGACAGACAGACAGATATAAAGGAAACAGAGAGACACAGGGACAAAAACACAGGCAGATAGACATAAGAGAAAAAGAGATACAAAGAGAGATAGAGACAAAAACACAGATAACAGAGACAAACAAAATAAATGACAGAGGCAGAACAGAAAGACAGACAAAGAAAAAAAAAAACAAATAAAATCAGACACAGATTAACAAACAAAACCGAAAGACAAACAAAGACAAAGACAAAATAAAACAAACAAAAGAAGACAGAAAGAGACAAACCAACAAACAACCAAAAGCGAAAAGACAGAAAGACAAAATAAAACAAAACATAAAAAAAACCCAGAAAACCAGACACAGACACAGAGACAAACAAACCAACAGCCAGACCAACAAGCTAAACCCTCCTCCCCCCCCTCAATCATCTCGCGGGCAGGAGGGGATGCTGGCAGATCGTGTTGGCGAGAATGCCCGTGTAAACCTCGTTGATCTCGCCCTCGACGTGATACAGGACCTCGCCCTCGGGTTTTCTCTCGCTCGATACCTGGAGGAGGAGGAAGCAGCAGAAGGAGGTAGGGTGGGAGGTGGGAGAAGGTAGGGGGGGGAGGTGGGGAGTGGGAGGGATGGGGGGTGGGGTGGAGGAGGGGGGAAGGAAGAGGAGGGATGGAGGGGATGGGGGGTGGGGGTGGAAAAAGGAGGGAGGGGAAGAAAGGAGGGGAAGAGGAGGGGAGGAGGAGGGGGGGGGAGGGGGGTAAAAGAGGGGGGAAGGAGGAGAAGGGGGAGGGGAGGGGAGGGGGTGGAGGATGGGGGTAAAGGAGGAGAGGGGGTAAAGGAGGAGAGGGGGAAGAGGAAGGGGAAGGAGAAGGGATGAGGGGATGGAGGAGGTGGGAAGGAGGGAGGGAAAGGGGGGAGGTGGGATGGAGGGGGAAGGAAAGGGAGAAGAAAATGGCGGTGGGGAGAAAGAGAGAGTGAGGGAGAAAGAAGGAATGAGGGGGAAGAGAGGGCGGTGGGAGAGAGAGGGAGTAAGGGAGAGGAAGTGAAAGGATGTGAGGGGGGAAAGGGAGAGAATAGAAAGTTGTATTAAAACGAATTGTCAATTTTGGAGACTTTTGATACATAATTCATATATTTTTCCTACTGTATTATGAAATATTTACTGTATTCCATTCATACAATATTCTTAAAAATGAGGCTATATTAGTAAGGATGTATTTTATATTATATTCTTTTCTAATCGTATCATTTCATATCATATTCTATTGTGGAATATTTCTTTGAAAACACTGACTGTAATAGGAAAAAAATCTTGACTTATTGATAGATTTCGTTATATATATATATCATACGTTTGCTATATCTGAAAAGGAATGAGCGTGGAGAGAAATTAGGGAAATATCATACGAATAAAATAATTCATACAGTGCATCTAATCTCAGGAAATAAATTAAAATGGAACTGCCCCACATTTCGATTTACATAAGGCTTGTGATAAAAAAAAAAAATGTATTTGTGTCTATATACGTGTATTGTATTTTTTTTAAATCTATAAACAATAGTTTTATCTATTTTTATAATTATTCTTGTTTCTGGTTATGATTACACGTGTTTTGTATTTTCATTTATATTTATGCATTTTTTATCTCATATGCAAACAATAGTTCTATATATCTGTTTAATTTTCCAAATGTTTTTTATAGAAATTTGCTAAATTCAACGCAATTTTGTTGTTTTCATGAGTCTCCCATAGAACCGAAGTGAGTTGACAGTTATTGTTTTTCTGAGATTAAACGGCGCAACATACTTCAATACAACACACCATACCCACCACACAAGACACATTATACACAAAATAAAGACATACAACACATACATCACCATACACCATACTCACCAAGAAAAACATACACCATACCCACTACACACGCAAAAATACAACCCACCATACTTACATACCCACACCACCACACACAACAACAACCCACCACACACACCAAACCCACCACCACACACCACACCAAACCACCACACCACCATACACCCACCTCACCCACCACCATACCACCTGATGGAAATGGCACGCGCACTTGCCCTGGAGGAAATGCCTGTATCTCGCCGAGGTCATGTTAAACGTGTCCACGACATGATAACCCCGGTGCCTGGCGTAGGAAGACAAGGATCGGGAATGTTCCAGAAGACGGGAATGGTCGCGCTGGAGGAGAGAGAGGGAGAGGGTGAGAGAGAGGGAGAGGGTGAGATGAGAGGGTGAGAGAGGTGAGAGGGAGGGAGGGAGGGAGAGGGGGAGGGAAGAGGGTGAGAGAGAGGGAGGGAGAGGTGAGAGGGAGGGAGGGAGGGAGGAGGGTGAGAGGGTGAGAGGGTGAGAGCGGTGGGGAGGGAGAGGGGGAGGGAGGGATGGTGAGAGGGTGAGAGAGGTGGGGAGGAGAGGGGGAGGGAGGGATGGTGAGAGGGTGAGAGGGGTGAGAGAGGGAGTGGAGGGAGAGAGAGAGATGAGAGGGTGAGAGGGTGAGAGGGTGAGAGAGGTGGAGGGAGAGGGAGGGACGGATGGTGAGAGGGTGAGAGAGGTGGGGAGGAGAGGGGGGGGAGGGGATGGTGAGAGGGTGAGAGGGAGAGAGGGTGAGGGGTGAGAGAGGGGAGTGGAGGGAGAGGTGAGAGAGATGAGAGGGTGAGAGGGAGAGGGTGAGAGAGGTGGGGAGGGAGAGGGGGAGGGACGGATGGTGAGAGGGTAGAGAGGTGGGGAGGGAGAGGGGGAGGGAGGATGGTGAGAGGGTGAGAGGGTGAGAGGGGTGAGAGAGGGGAGTGGAGGGAGAGGTGAGAGAGATGAGAGGGTGAGAGGGTGAGAGGGTGAGAGAGGTGGGAGGGAGAGGGGGGAGGGAGGATGGTGAGAGGGTGAGAGAGGTGGGGAGGGAGAGGGGAGGAGGGATGGTGAGAGGTGAGAGAGGGGAGTGGAGGGAGAGGTGAGAGAGAGAGAGGGTGAGAGGGTGAGAGGGGGATGGGGAAGAGGGTGAGTGGGTGAGAAGGGGGGTGGAGGAAGAGGGGGGGGGAGAAGAGGGAGAGGGGAGAGGTGAGAGAGATGAGAGAGTGAGAGGGAGAGAGGATGAGAGGGTGAGAGAGTGAGAGAGGGGGAGGAAGGGGAGAGAGTGAGAGGAGAAGATGAGAGAGATGAGAGGGTAAGAGGGTAAGAGAGTGAGAGAGATGAGAGAGAGAGAGAAGAGAGAGAGAGAGAGAGAGAGAGAAGAGAGAAGAGAGAGAGAGAAGAGAGAGAGAGAGAGAGAGAGAGAGAGAGAGAGAGAGAGAGAGAGAGAGAGAGAGAGGAGGAGAGGAGGGAGAGAGGAGAGAGGAGAGAGAGAGAGAGAGAGAGAGAGAGAGAGAGAGAGAGAGAAGAGAGAGAGAGAGAGAGAGAGAGAGAGAGAGAGAGAGAGAGAGAGAGAGAAGAGAGAGAGAGAGGAGAGAGAGAGAGAGAGAGGAGAGAGAGGAAGAGAGGAGAGAGAGAGAGAGGAGAGAAGAGAGAGAGAGGAGAGAGAGAGAGAGAGAGAGAGAGAGAGAAGAGAGAGAGAGAGAAGAGAGAGAGAGAGAAAGAGAAAGAGAAAAAGAGAAAGAGAAGAGAAAGAGAAGAGAAAGAAAGAGAAAGAGAAAGAGAAAGAGAGGAGAAAGAGAAAGAGAAAGAGAAAGAGAAGAGAAAGAAAGAGAAGAAGAGAAAGAAAGAGAAAGAGAACGAGAAAGAGAGAAAAGAGATAGACAGATAAGAGTGACAGAGAGAGAGAAAGAGAGAGACAGATAGTTAGATAGATAGAGAGAGAGAACCAACCAGTAGTTCTCAACCTCTCCTATCCAAACAGTGACAATCTCCATGGCCCTATTCAGTGCCTATCCTCCTTTCAGCCTCAATTATGAATAGTTGTATGGATAGTATAATGATCTTAATAGGCCAAGAACACTTTTTTATTGATTGACTGATACGACAAAATGATCATCTGTAAGTATTGTGAGACAAAACCAGTTTAATTCCTTTGTAAATCTGTAAGTATTGTAAGTGAGACAAAACCAGTTTAACTCCAAGTAATAATAGTCATATTGTTCCCCCCACCGCCAGTAAATACTTCTAACCCACAACCCCTCCTCAACCCCATTCCCCTCCAACCCCAACCCCTCCCACCACCCTCCAACCCCAACCACCCCCTACCCCACCCCAACCCACCAAACCCCTACCCCCTTCACCTCCCCACCCACCAACCCCTTCCTCAACCCCATCCACCCTCCAACCCCTCCCCACCCCAACCCACCAACCCAATCCCCCTCCCATCCTCCACCCACCCACCCCTCCAACCCCTCCATCCCCCCCACCCACAACCACCCCCTCCCACCCCCTCCAACCCCCTCCAACCCCTACTCACCGCTGTCACCGTGTGAACCCCAGGCGCCGCCGAGTGAAACCCCGCCCCCAGGGTCTTCAAGACGACCTGAGCTCCTTCAAGACCCTCTCTGTGGGGGAGAGAAGGAGGGAATGGAGTAAGCATGATAAAGATGGTGATAACGAGGATGAAAAGAGAAATGTGATAAAGATAGTGCTAACGATGATAAAAAGAGAAATGTGATAAAGATGGTGATAACGAGGATAAAGAGAAATGTGATAAAGATGATAAACGATGATAAAAAGAGAATGAGGGAAGGAAAGGAATGGAGTAAGCATGATAAAGATGGTGATAACGATGATAAAAAGAGAAACGAGAAAAGGAGGTAATGGAATAAATAATAATAATGGTGTAGCGACGATAGAAAGAGAAATGAGAGAAGGAGGAAATAGAATAATCATGATAAAGATAGTGATAACGGGAATAAGAAGAGGAATAATAAGATCATGATAAAGATGACGCTGGGACAAAACGAGAGGAAATGAGGAATAATCATGATAAAGATGGTAATAAAGGGAATAAGATAAATTGTAATAATAATAATGATAATAATAAAGAATAATCATGATAAAGATAATGATGAAGAGAACGAGGAAAAAAAGAACATAATTGTTTAAAATGGTGAGATAATGATAAATAATTATAAACAATTGCAATAACAACAGCAATAATGATAATAATATTAACAGTAATAAAAGCAATAATATTATCAATAGCAATACTAGTCAGTCTCTGTCCCACTCTCCCTCCCTTTCCTTCCATTTCCCTCCCTTCCTCCCTTTCCCTCCTCCCCACTCCCTTCCCTCGAATCCCTTCCACCCTCTCCCTCCTCCCCTTCTCTCCCTTTCCCTTCTCCCCTCTCGTTTCCTCCCTTCCACCCTCTCCCTCTCTATCCCTCCTCCTCCTCCATTTCCCTTAAATCCCTCCTCCCCTCTCCCTCTGCCTCCTTCCATCCCCTTTCCTCCCTTTCCCCCTTCCCTCTCCTTCCTTCCTTCCCTCAAATCCTTCCTCCCTTCTCCCTTCCAACCTCTCCCTCCCTTTCCCTCCTTCCTTCCTCCATTTCCCTTAAATCCCTCCTTCCTTCTCCCTTCCACCCTCTCCCTCCCCTTTCCTTTCTCCCCTCTCTCCTTCCTCCTCCCTTTCTATCTCCTTCTCCCTTTCCCTTCCTCCCTCCCTTTCCCCTCTCCCTTTCTCTCCCTTCCTCCTTTTCTTCCCTATCCCTCTTCCCATCTTCCTCCTTCCTACCCCCCTCTCCTTCCTCCCTTTCCCTCCTCCCTCCTTCCCTCCCTCCCTTCCTTTCCCCCCTCTCCCCTTCCCCCTACCCCCTCCCCCCTCTCTCCCCTCTCCCTCTCCCCCCTCCCCCCCTCCCTCTCCCCCCCCCTTCCTCCTACCTATGCAACACCGAAGTCAGAATGTGCAAGTGTTGCACAGCGAGCCAGTGGACACCGCCAACCACTATGACCGTGTTGCTGTTGTTCTGCAATGGACCCGCTCTGTGGATGAGAGAGAAAGGGCGGATTAGCGGAGAGGAAAGAGAGAAGAAAGGTAATAGAGAGAAAGGGTGGGTTAGTGGGGAGGAAAGGGAGATAAAGAGAGAGAAAGGTGATAGAATGTGATTATGATTATATTATAAAAGACAGAAAAGATTATGGAGAAAAAAGGGTCGATTAGTGGGTTTAATTTCGGAGGAAAGGGAGATGAGAGATAAAAGAGAAAGATTATGGAGAGAAAGGGTGGGTTAGTGGGAAGGAAAGGGAGATAAAGAGAGAGAAAGATTATGGAGAGAAAGGGTGGATTAGTGGGGCTTAAATCGAAGGGAAGGGAGATGAGAGTAAACAGAGAGAAAAGATTATGGAGAGAGGGTGGGTTAGTGGGGGCTTAATTCGAAGAAAGGGAGATGTCGGGAAGAATGGATGGAAAGGAATGGAAAAGGGAAAATAAGAGATAAAAAGAGATAAAAGAGAAATGGGATGGAAGAAGAAATGGGGAAGGGAAGATGAGGATTTGTGGATAAATGGTGAATAAGGGGTATTTGGATTTTTTATGGAGGAAATGTCTGACAAAATTCTATGTTTTTTTCATGTTTTGTGTTTTTTTCCAACTTATATATATCAGATACTCTCTCTCTCTCTCCTCTCTCTCTCTCTCTCTCTCTCTCTCTCTCTCTCTCTCTCTCTCTCTCTCTCTCTCTCTCTCTCTCTCTCACACACACACACACACACACACGCTTCCCCTCCCCCTCCACCCCTCACCTGAGCAACAGCTGATAGAGCGTCTTATCGAACACCGGCCGCTGATTGGAGGGCAGCCAGAACTTCGGGTAGTAAGCGAAGGCGAAATTGGTGTGACCCGAGCTGACCTTCCGGATGACCTTCAAGTCGTGGGTCTTGTCCCAGGAGGTCAGAGAGCCGTTGACCTTCTCCACGAGAGCGTAGAGCATCCCGCGGTTGGTGCTGTCGCCGAGGAAGACGAGCTGGAAAGGGAAAGGGGGGATAAAAAGAAGGAAGAGAGGGAGGGGGGATGAGAAGGAGTGGAGGGGAAGGTGTGAAGATGTATGAGTAATTGATAAAAGAAGGGCATGGTGGAGGTAGAAAAAATGGTGCAGAGGTACGATAAATCTCTGACCTTTAGGATAGATAGATAATAAATGAGAGAGAGAGGAGAGAGAGAGAGAGAGAGAAGAGAGAGAGAGAGAGAGAGAGAGAGGAGGAGAGAGAGAGAGAGAGAGAGACAAAGAGAGAGAAGAGAGAAGAGAAGAGAGACAGACAGAGAGAGAGAGAGGGAAAGAGAGACACAGAGAAAGACAGAAAAGAAAAAAAAAAAAAGAGTGATAGGAACAAAAAACAGACAACAAAAAAAATCCCCTCAAAAAAAAAAAAAAAAAAAAAAAAAAAAAATCTCCCAACCTTCTTACCCCCCCCCCCTCTCCCTCCATCTCTTCAAACCACTCCAACCCCCTTCCCCTCTCCACTCACCGTTTTCCCTCGGAGACACTTCTGGAGGCCCGGGCGGGAGAGGGGGCGTGCGAGCAAGCATACGGCTGCCACAGTGCCTTCGTCAATCGCAGGTGGCACGCTCGAGGCACCAGCCGCATGGCACCACCCAGCGACCTGTAGGGGAGGGGGGGGTAGGGAGGGTGGAATAGTAGGCAAGGGGGGTTGTGGAGGGTGGGGTAGTGGGAGGTTGAGAGGAGGGAGGGAGTAGGGGAGTTGGGGGGAGAGGAGGGGTAGGTGGAAGGAGGGGAGAGGAGGGTGAGGTGGGAAGTGAAGGAGGGGGAAGGGGGATGGGGAGGGAATAGAGGGAGTGGTTTGGGGAGAGGAGGGAATAGGTGGGGGAGTTGGGGAGGGGGATGTGGGGAGGTAGATAGTATGGGACGGGTTGGGGAGAGAGGGAGGGGGGTGGAGGGTAGAATAGTAGTGGGGATTGTGGGAGAGGAGGGGGAGGTTGGCGAGGACAGGGAGGGAATGTTGGGGGAGAGGGTAGGTGGGGAGTAGAAATAGTAGGGACGGTGGGAGAAGAGGGGTAGGGAGGGTAGGGGACGGGGGAGTGGGGTGAGGGGAGGGAGGAAGAGGAGAGGGGTAGTGAGGGTAGAATAGTAGGGGAGGGAGGGGAGAGGAGGACGGAGAGGTTGAGAGGAGGAGGGGAAGAGGTGGAGGGTAGAATAATAGGAGGGAGAGGAGGGCGGATGGGGGAGTGGTAGGAGGGGAGGAGTATGTGGATGGGAAGATAATAACACTTATACCATGTAATTATATCATTATTACTATAATTTTCATCATTATAAATCATTACCATCTGTATCCACAGTTATCCATAATCACCTTTATCATCAATCACACAACGAAGAAAGTAATCAAAGAAAGAAATGAATATAAAGCAGCGATAACAAAATGATTAAAGAAAGAAAATGAATAAATAAAATCAGCAATAACAAACGTAATAAAGAAAAGAAAAAGAATAATAAAAAACATCAATAACAAAGTAATTAAAGGAAAGAAATGAATAATAAAAGCAGCAATAACAAAAAAACAAGAAAAGAATAAAAATGAATAACAAAAGCACCATTAACAAAGTATATAAAAAGAAAATGAATAACAAAAACAGCAATAAAAAAGTAATCAAAGAAAAAAATGATTAAATAAAGCAAGCAATAACAAAAGTAATTAAAGAAGAAAATGAACATACAAAAATTAAGAAAGAAAGATAACAAAGCAGTAACAAAAGTAATAAGGAGAAAATGAATAATAAAAAGCCAATAAAAAAGTAATTAAAGAAAATGAATAATAAAAGCACAATACAAGAAGTAATTAAAGAAAAGGAATAATAAAAACAGCAATAACAAAAGTAATTAAAGAAAGAAAATGAATAACAAAAGCAGCAATAACAAAAGTAATTAAAGAAAGAAAATGAATAACAAAAGCAGCAATAAAAAAAGTAATTAAAGAAAGAAAATTGATAATAAAGCACCAATAAAAAAAATAATAAAGAAGACATGAATAATAAAGCCAGCAATAAAAAAATATTAAGAAAAGAAAATGAATAAAAAGCGCAATAACAAAGTAATTAAAAGAAAATGAAACAAAGCAGCAATAACAAAAGTAATTAAAGAAAGAAAATGAATAATAAAAGCAGCAATAAAAAAAGTAATTAAAGAAAGAAAATGAATAATAAAAGCAGCAATAACAAAAATAATTAAAGAAAGAATATGTAAAAAAAAGCAATAACAAAATAATAAAATAAAGAAAATGAATAATGAAGCAGCAATAACAATAAAAAAAAATGAATAATAAAAGCAGCAATAACAAAAGTAACATTAAAGAAAAATTAAATAATAAAAGCAGCAGCAATAACAAAATAATTAAATAAGAAAATGAATAATAAAAACCAGCAATAACAAAGTAATTAAAGAAAGAAAAAACAATAAAAAAGCAGAATAACAAAAGTAATTAAAGAAAGAAAATGATATTAAAAAGCAACAATAACCAAAAGTAATTAAAGAAAGAAAATGATAAGCAGCAATAAACAAAATAATTAAAGAAATGAATAAAAAGCAGCAATAACAAAAGTAATTAAAGAAATGAAAATAAAAGCAGCAATAACAGAATAATTAAAGAAAATGAAAATAAAAGCAGCAATAACAAATAATTAAAGAAAGAAAATGAATAATAAAAGCAGCAATATAACAAAATAATAAAGAAAATGAATAATAAAAGCGCAATAACAAAAGTAATTAAAGAAAAATGAATAATAAAAGCAACAATAAAAGTCAGAATAAAAAGCAGTAATTAAAGAAAGAAAATGAATAATTAAAAGCAAGCAATAACAAAATAATTAGAGAAAAAAATGAATAAAAGCAGCAATAACAAAAGTAATTAAAGAAAATGAATAATAAAAGCAGCAATAACAAAAGTAATTAAAGAAAATGAATAATAAAAGCAGCAATAACAAAAAGTAATTAAAGAAAATGAAATAAAAAAGCAACAATAACAAAAGTAATTAAAGAAAGAAAATGAATAATAAAAGCAGCAATAACAAAAGTAATTAAAGAAAATGAATAATAAAAGCAGCAATAACAAAAGTAATTAAAGAAAAAAATAATAAAAAGCAGCAATAACAAAGTTAATTAAAGAAATGAATAATAAAAGCCATTCAGCAATAACAAAAAGTAATTAAAGAAAGAAAAATGAATTAATAAAGCAGCAATAACAAAAGTAATTAAAGAAAATGGGCAAAAAAAAGTAATAAAAAAAGATAATAAGCAGCAATAACAAATAGTAATTAAGAAAATGAGAATAATAAAAAGCAGCAATAACAAAAGTAATTAAGAAAAGAATATTTAAAGCAGCAATAACAAAAGTAATAAAGAAAATGAAATATAAAACAGCAATAAAAAAAGAATTAAAGAAAGAAATGAATAATAAAAAGCAAGCAATAACAAAAGTAATTAAAGAAAAATGAATAATAAAAGCAGCAATAACAAAAGTAATTAAAGAAATGAATAATAAAAGCGCAATAACAAGAAGTAATTAAATAAAATGAATAATAAAACAGCAAATAAAAAAGTAATTAAGAAAAAAATAATA
Organism: Penaeus vannamei; assembly: GCF_003789085.1. NCBI lineage: Eukaryota > Metazoa > Arthropoda > Malacostraca > Decapoda > Penaeidae > Penaeus > Penaeus vannamei. The sequence continues at coordinate 57,303 of NW_020871168.1, forward strand.
ATAAAAAGCAGCAATAACAAAAGTAATTAAAGAAAATGAATAATAAAAGCAGCAATAACAAAAGAATTAAAGAAAATGAATAATAAAAGCAGCAATAACAAAAGTAATTAAAGAAAATGAATAATAAAAGCAACAATAACAAAAGTAATTAAAGAAAATGAATAATAAAAGCAGCAATAACAAAGTAATTAAAGAAATGAATAATAAAAGCAGCAATAACAAAAGTAATTAAAGAAAAAATGAATAATAAAAGCAGGCAATAACAAAAGTAATTAAGAAAATGAAAATAAAAGCCATAACAAAATAATAAAGAAAATTAATAAAAAAGCAACAATAAAAAGTAAAAAGAATAATGAATAATAAAAGCAGCAATAACAAAAGTAATTAAAAAAGAATAATAAAGCAAATAAAAAGTAATAAAGAAAGAAAATGAATAATAAAGCAAGCAAACAAAAGTAATTAAAGAAAATGAAATAATAAAAAGCAGCATAACAAAAGTAATTAAAGAAATGAAGAGCAACATAACAAAAGAAAAAAAATGAACAATAAAAGCAGCAATAACCAAAAGTAATTAAAGAAAGAAAAGGCAATAAAAGCAGCAATAACAAAAGTAATTAAAAGAAAAAATGAATAATAAAAGCACAATAACAAAATTAAAGAAAAATGAAATAATAAAAACAGCAATAACAAAGTAATTAAAGAAAGAAAATGAATAAAAAGCAGATAACAAAGTAATTAAAGAAAGAAATGAATAATAAAAGCAGCAATAACAAAAGTAAATTAAGAAAGAAAAATATAATAAAGCAGCAATAACAAAAGTAATTAAAGAAAATGAATAATAAAAGCAGCAATAACAAAAGTAATTAAAGAAAATGAATAATAAAAGCAGCAATAACAAAAGTAATTAAAAAAAAGAAAAATAATAATAAAAGCAGCAATAAAAAGAAATTAAAGAAAGAAAAATAATAAAAAGCAGCAATACAAAGTAATTAAAGAAAGAAGAATAAAAAAGCAGCAATAACAAATAATTAAAGAAAAGAGCAATAACAAAAGTAATAAAAGAAAGGAAAATGAAATAACAATAAAAGCAGCAATAACAAAAATTAAAGAAAGAAAATGAAAATAAAAAGCAGCAAAACAAAAGTAATTAAAGAAAGAAAATGAATAATAAAAGCAGCAATAACAAAAGTAATTAAAGAAAAATGAATGAATAAAAAGCAGCAATAACAAAAGTAATTAAAGAAAGAAAATGAATAATAAAAGCAGCAATAACAAAAGTAATTAAAGAAAGAAAATGAACAATAAAAGCAGCAATAACAAAATAATTAAAGAAAGAAAATGAATAATAAAGCAGCAATAACAAAAAGTAATAAAAAAGAAAGAATAATAAAAGCAGCAATAACAAAAGTAATTAAAGAAAATGAATAATAAAAGCAGCAATAACAAAAGTAATTAAGAAAGAAAATGATAATAAAAGCAGCAATAACAAAGTAAAAAGAAAGAAAATAATAATAAAAGCAGCAATAACAAAAGTAATTAAAGAAAATAATAATAAAAGCAGCAATAACAAAAGTAATTAAAGAAAGAAAATGAATAATAAAAAGCAGCAATAACAAAAGTAATTAAAAAAGAAAATGAATAATAAAAGCAGCAATAACAAAAGTAATAAGAGAAAGATAAATAATATTATGAATAATAAAAGCAGCAATAACAAAAGTAATTTAAAGAAATAATAATAAAAGCAGCAAAACAAAAGTAATTAAAGAAAGAAAATGAAAATAAAAGCAGCAATAACAAAAGTAATTAAAGAAAGAAATAAATAAAAGCAAGCAATAACAAAAGTAATTAAAGAAAAAAAACAAAAAGCAGCAATAACAAAGAATTAAAGAAGGAAAATGAATAATAAAAGCAGGCATAACAAAGTAATTAAAGAAAAAAATAATAAAAGCAGCAATAACAAAGTAAATTAAAGAAAAAAAATGAACAATAAGCACAATAACAAAAGTAATTAAGAAAGAAAGAATAACAAGTAATTAAAAAGAAAGAAAATGAACAATAAAAGCAGCAATAACAAAAGTAATTAAAGAAAGAAAATGAACAATAAAAGCAGCAATAACAAAAGTAATTAAAGAAAGAAAATGAACAATAAAAGCAGCAATAACAAAAGTAATTAAAAAAATGAATAATAAAGCAGCAATAAACAAAAGTAATTAAAGAAGAAAATGAATAATAAAAGCACAATAACAAAAAAATCAAATGAATAAAAGCAGCAATAACAAAGTAATTAAAGAAAAAAAGAATAATAAAAGCAGCAATAACAAAAGTAATTAAAGAAAGAAAATGAATAATAAAAGCAGCAATAACAAAAGTAATTAAAGAAAATGAACAATAAAAGCAGCAATAACAAAAGAATTAAAGAAAGAAAATGAATAATAAAAGCAGCAATAACAAAATAATTAAAGAAAGAAAATGAATAACAAAAGCAGCAATAACAAAAGTAATTAAAGAAAGAAATGAATAAAAAAACAGCAATAACAAAAGTAATTAAAGAAAGAAAAGAATAATAAAAGCAGCAATAACAAAAGTAATAAAGAAAGAAAATGAAAATAAAAAGCAGCAATAACAAAAGTAATTAAAGAAAGAAAATGAACAATAAAAGCAGCAATAACAAATAATAAAGAAAAAAATGAAAATAAAGCAGCAATAAAAAGTATTAAAGAAAGAAAGAATAACAAATAATAAGAAAAACAGCAGCAAATAACAAAAAATTAAAAAGAAAATGAACAATAATAAAAAGCAGCAATAACAAAAGTAATTAAAGAAAGAAAATGAATAATAAAAGCAGCAATAACAAAAGTAATTAAAGAAAGAAAATGAAATAAAAGCAGCAATAACAAAAAATTAAAGAAAGAAATGAATAATAAAAGCAGCAAAACAAATAATAAAGAAAGAGAATAATAAAGCAGCAATACAAAAGTAATTAAGAAAGAAATGAAAATAAAAGCGCAATAACAAAGTAATTAAGAAAGAAAATGACAATAAAGAGCAATAACAAAAAATTAAAGAAAAAAATGAATAATAAAAGCAGCAATAACAAAAGTAATTAAAGAAAGAAAATGAACAATAAAAGCAGCAATAACAAAAGTAATTAAAGAAAGAAAAAGAATAATAAAAACAGCAATAACAAAAGTAATTAAAGAAGAAAATGAATAATAAAAAGCAGCAATAACAAAAATAATAAGAAAGAAAATGACAATAAAAGCGGCAATAACAAAAGTAATTAAAGAAAGAAAATGAACATAAAAAGCAGCAATAACAAAAGTAATTAAATAAAGAAAATGAATAAAAAAGCCAATAACAAAGTAATTATTAAAGAAGAAAAGAATAATAAAAGCAGCAATAAACAAAAGTAAGAATTAAAAGAAAAAGAATAAAAAAAGCAGACAATAACAAAAGTAATAAGAAAGAAATAATAATAAAAGCAACAATAACAAAAGTAATTTAAGAAAGAAAAGAATAAATAAAAGCACAATAACAAAAATTAAAGAAAGAAAGAATAATAAAACAACAAAACAAAATAATTAAGAAAAGAAAATGAACAATAAGCGCAATAACAAAATTAAAGAAAATGAATAATAAAAGCAACCAATAACAAAAGTAATTAAAGAAAGATGGAATAACAAAGTAAACAAAAAGCAGCAATAACAAAAGTAATTAAAGAAAGAAAAGAATAAAAAAGCAAAAGCAGCAGCATAACAAAATAATTAAAGAAAGGAAAATGAATAAGCACAGCAGCAAATAACAAAAATAATTAAAGAGAAGAATAATGAATCAATAAAGCAAACAAAAATAATTAAAGAAAGAAAAAGAAACACAAGCAGCAATAACAAAAATAATTAAAAAAGAAATTGAATAACACTAACAAATAACAAAAAAATTAAAGAAAGGAAAAGAAAGTAACAAAGCAGCAATAACAAAAAATAATTAAAGAAAGAAAAGGAATAACACAGCAGCAATAACAAAAATAATTTAAAGAAAGAAAAAGGAATAACAAGCAGCAATAACAAATAATTAAGAAAGAAAAGAATAACACAAGCAGCAATAACAAAAAATAAAGAAAGAAAAGGAAAACACAAGCACAATAACAAAAATAATTAAAGAAGAAAAGGAAAAACACAAGCAGCCAATAACAAAAAATTAAGAAAGAAAAATAAAAAGAACAATAACAAAATAATTAAAAAAAAAGGAATAACACAAGCAGCAATAACAATAACAAAAACAACAAAAGCCCATTGGACTCACCGTGGGCGTCTCCTTGGCTACAGGGCTTGAGAGCTTGGGCGTGGGCGAGGAAAGCCGCCCACGAGGTGAAGGAAGACTCGACCCTCAGCCCGCACGGCTCCGAGGGGACATGCGCAGCTCGCATCCTGGGGGAAGGGGGGTTGCAGAGGGGGGAGGGGTCGTTGCAGAGGGGTCGTTGTGGGGGTCTTTGTAGGGGGGTCATTGAAGGGGAGAGTCAAAGGGGGGTTGTTGCAGGTTGCGTGCAGGGGGAGGGGCATTGCAAGGGGCGGGGGGCAAAAGGGGCGTGGTGTTAGATTGTGGCGTATATATATGCACGCACGTACGTATGCACACTAATACTAATAGTAACACGGACACTAATACTAACACACATACTATCACTAACACTAACGCATACATACATATACTGTATATACCACACACACACACACACACACACACACACACACACACACACACACACACACCACACACACACACACACACACACACACACACACACACACACACACACACACCACACACACACACACACACACACACACACACACACACACACACACACACACAACACCACGCCACACACACACATATATTATTTTAACCTCCCTCTTTTTTACTTTCCCTTGCAAGCTCCACATACACTCTCCTATTCAACACTCTTTCTTTTACTTACCCTCTCCCTCCCACCTTCTCCTCCCTCTCACCCTCTCCTTCCTTATCCCCCCCCTCTCTCTCTCTCACCCTTCCTCCCTTACCCCTCTCTCTCCCACTCCCACCTCTTCTCCCTTACCCTCACCCTCTACCTCCCCTACTCTCTACCTCTCCTTCCACCTCCCTCCTCTCTCACCTTCTCCCTCCTACTCCCCTCCTCTTACCCCTCTCCCTCCCTCACCCTCTCCCTCCCACCTCCCACTCTCTCCTCCTACCCTCTCCCTCCCCTCATCCACCTCTTCCCCTCCCTCCCCCACCTTTCCCTCCTCTCACTTCTCCCTCCCCCTCCCACCACCCCCCTCCCACTCACCTGTATAAGCGCGCACACTTGGTGATGCGGGCGTGAGACGACGTCAGGCCGCGGCGTGGGGGCGAGCGGCGAGTGAGGTGTAGGGTGTAGTGTTGAGTGTGTCCAAGTTCGGAGTGAGCGATGTCAACCACGGCCAGGTGAGGTGGTTGTCCCCCAGACCGAGGTGTAGTTCACTAGCCTGTGGAGGGTGAGGGGAAGGGTGAGGGAGGGAGAGGTGGGAGGTTAGGGAAAGGTGGGGGTGGAAGGTGGGGGAGGAGAGAGGGTGGAAGGAGAAGGAGGTGGGGGGGGGGGAGGGAGGAAGGTGGAAGGTGGGGTAAAGGAAGGTGGGAAAGGGTGGGGGGAGGAAAGATAAGGAGAGGAAGAGTGGAAGGCAGGAAGAGAGAGGGGAAGGGGAGTGAGAATTGACAGGAGGTGGTGGAAAGATGGATGGATGGAATTGAAAGGTAAGAGAGGAAGAGAGAGAGAGAGAGAGAGAGAGAGAGAGAGAGAGAGAGAGAGAGAGAGAAGAGAGAGAGAGAGAGAGAGAGAGAGAGAGAGAGAGAGAGAGAGGAGAGAGAGAGAGAGAGAGAGAGAGAGAGAGAGAGAGAGAGAGAGAGAGAGAGAGAGAGAGAGAGACGGAAGACAGACAGGCAGACAAACAGACAGATAGATAGAAAGAGAACAATTATATTAGTAAAAATATCTTTCCTTCACATATTACACAATCCATTTTAAACCACAGCAAACTACAATTCATTTCTAAACTCACGTAGACGGCCCAAATTTATCCTCAAGTCGCGCCTCAGCCTGGCAGTGAAGCGCCACACCTGTCACTTGAACTGTAATGAGCTCGTACTCCACCTCTGCCCAGTAGGACGTGACAAGAGGCGTGAAAGCTGGTTTGAGGTCGACCTCGGGTAGAAGGACGATCCTCTGGAGGTATGGAGCAGTGGCCGGGTCTGTCATAGAAAACGGTACTTGTCAGAGAGAACGGATAAACAGCGTCCAAAAGGAGGGGTAACTATAGTAAATACGTTATAGCCACATGTCAAAGAAAACGTTTACCCGAACCGAAGTGAAGAGGAATAACTATGGCAAATTTATAGAACTTTTGTTGTGTTTGTCATTTTATAAAAGCTATCATTTTTTTATTGTAGAAGAGGAATGACTATAACAAAGATAAGTAGAAAATTGATAATTATAGTAGATATATTTCACGCACATGATATCTAAATACTTACCTTCCATGCAAGGATTTTTCTGAGCTTCCTGGTGCCTCAACCATTTCTCGTGGATGTCTTCATCTTGACGGAGATCCAAACTAGATAAGAAAAGACTGTTAATGAAATATCAAATAATTATCAATATCGCTTTCATTTTATATAACTAAAATATTTAATACAATCAGAATATGATTAAATATAATTGAAATATTTGATATAATTAAAACATAATTAGATATAAAATATGATTAAAAATATAAGAATTAATACAATATTGATATCACTTTCTTATAAAAACAAAATTAATGATAAGTTAATAATCGTAATACCTTTTGACTTTTGGTTAAAACCATGACAAAATTACCGACCTAGCCAACATGGGCGGGAATCCTGAAGGAAGTGGACGGTAAAAGGACTCTAGTGACGTGAGCAGCCCGTGGAGATCCCGAGTCACGTGACGCCAACTTTCCCTGTGAATGGAAAAAAATTAAAATAATTGAATAAATAACTATGAAGGAATGCATGAATGAGTAATGAGTAGGTTGATAACTAGAGCGTCAAATGAATAATCAGGCAAATGAACATAATAACGAGTAAATAAGATATTATCCTTAAAAAACATTACTGCAACTTCTTTAGCAATATGACATGTATAACTTCTATAACGATGTTTTTCTTTTCTTTTCTCTCAAGAAATAGTTAACGAAAAAGAGGCCATAGACCTACGTGAGGAGATAAGAGGCGGGACTGAAGGCGGCGCTCGTGTTGGAGGCGACGGCGTGGTACAGGTCACTGATCACCTTTGGGACGGGCGAAAGGGGATCGGGGTTATTTTTTGGTATTGTTATTGTTGTTGTTGTTATAATTTTTTTTTGTTCTCGTGTGTTCTCTCTATTTCTAGTTTCTTTTCTTTCTTATTTTCTCTGTTTTCTTTTCTCTTTCTTTCTCTCTTTCTTTCTCTCTCTCTCTCTCTCTCTCTCTCTCTCTCTCTCTCTCTCTCTCTCTCTCTCTCTCTCCTCTCTCTCTCTCTCTCTCTCTCCTCTCTCTCCTCTCTCTCTTCTCTTCTCTCTCTTCTCTCTCTCTCTTCTCTTCTCTCTCTCTCTCTCTCTCTCTTTCTCTTTCTCTTTCTCTTTCTTAATACGTATATACATCTCTCTTTCTCTCTTTTTTCTACTCCAAATGATCTTACCTGGTCATATAACTTTCCGTTGGGAGATGGATATATCATAGTAAATCCACCTTGCCTATTTTTCCTCGAATCTCCCATTTTTACCCGAAATCTCTCCATATCTTCCTTCTCCTCACCTCCGGACGAATAAAAATCAATCTTCTCTCTTTGCAAAGTATCACTCATATTATCCGAACCATCCACCAGAGATAATATATCATCGTCGGAGGTCTCGTACGTTTTTCTAAAGTTATCCCTAAATTCCGTGGCGGGAGCTTCCGCGTTTTCTATGATGGGCCGATTTTCTGTCTCCGCTTCTCGTCTCGTGTCTATGAGGTAAGTGAGGTCATGTGGGGTCAGGCACAGCTCGTGGGAGATGAGGCAGTCCACGCTCACTACGCCTGCATGGAGAGGAGAGAAAATGAACGTTTTACAATTCGGACAATTCAGTTTGTTTACATTTGGATTTCCATTTTTTTTTTTACAATTTGCAATACAGGTAATTCAAACTTTTTACGTATTTTTTACAGTTTACAAAACATATAATTCTGTCTTTTTAATTTTTTCAAATTTATAGAACAGACAAGTCAGTCTATACTTTTTCGTAATTTATAAATAATTTTGATATGCGCACGTAATGGTTTCCGTGTGCTTGTTTCGTCATACTGTGACCATAAAAGAAAAAAAAAAGAAATTGCAAATAATTTCTCTGTCTTCCTATTCATCTTTTACCTCTTCTTTTCGTTGTCTTGTATTCCCTCCATCCCTCTCTCTCTCCCTCTCTCTCTCTCTCCTCTCTCCCTCTCTCCCTCTCTCTCCCTCTCTCTCTCCCTCTCTCCCTCTCTCCCTCTCTCCTCCTCCCTCTCCCTCCCCCCTCCCTCCTCCCTCCCAACAAACCTCCCTCCCCCTCACGCCAGATTGTCAGCAGCCTCCGTCAGCGCCTCGTAGACCTCCGCTGACACCTCCTTCTCGGACGTCAGGAGTGCCAGCATGTCTTAGCCACCTGGCCACGCCCACCTCCCCTCCCCCGTGGGCGTGGGCGGGGAAGCTCTGGTCGTGGAGGGACAGGTCGGGTTGTCCGTTGATGGAAATGACGGCCGGGTGGAAGGTCGTGTTGTATACCAGCTCCACTGACAGCAGTTGGTAGCAGCCTTCGCATCTGTTGGGAGGGAGGGAAGGGGGGAGGAGGAAGGAGGGATGGGAGGGGGTAGAGGAGGGAGGGAGGGAGGGAAGATGGAGGGTGGGGAATGGGAGGAGTGAGGGAGGGATGGAGGTGGTTGGAAGGAGGAAGGGAAGAGGGAAGGGAGGAAGGAAGAGGGAAGGGGAGGGAGGTGGGGGAGGAGGAGGCAAAAGGGAGGGAGGGAGGTGGGTTAGAAGGGGGATGGGAGGGTGGGAAGGAGGGAGGAGGGAAAAGGGATGGAGGAGGAGGGAGAATAGGATAGAGGAGGAAGACGGGATGGGAGTCAGGTAGAGAGTGGAAAAATGGAGAGAGGGAGAGTGGGATGGAGGAAGAAGAGAAGAAAGTAGAGAGGAAGAGAAGAAGGAGGGTAAAGGATAAGGCAGACAGGGATAGAAGTAAGGGTGTGATGGAATGAGAGGAAGGATGAAAATAAGAAAAACAAAATCGTGGGATAGGTGGAGATAGAAAGTGGATGAAAGAGGAGGTGCGAGAATTGCAAAAGAGGGGAAATGAAATAGAAGAGGAAGATGAGGAGATGGGAGAGACAGAAGATAAGAATTATATCATTATTTATCATTATCACTATCATTATCATACTTCTTCATCTCATTGTTATTATTATTATCATTATCATTACGATTGTTATCATCATCATTGCTATCATTATTAGTATCATTATCATCATCATTATTATTTTTATCATGTCATCTTTATTGATTTTTATTCTAAATGCACTCTGTAGATACTTGTATATATGCTTATATCTTTATCTAGGTATAGATGTATAAATATAGATATCGTTCCATTCCTTCTACCTATCTATTCTCTCTCTCTCTCCCTCCTCCCCTCTGCCTCCCTCCCTCCTCACGCTCCTCTATTCTATCTATCTATCTATCTATCTATCTATCTATCTATCTATCTATCTATCTACTCTATCTATCTATTATCAATCTATCTATCTATCTCCTCCCTGGCCTCCGTCCCTCCTCCCTCCCTCACCTCCCTCCCTCGCTCTCCCTCCCCCCTCCCACCACTCTCTCATCTCTCTCTCCACTCTCTCTCTCTGTCATCTCTCGTCGTCTCTCTCTCTCTCCCTCCCTCCCACCTCTCATTTCTCTCTCTTCTCTCTCTTCTCACCCTCTCTCTTCCTCCCTCCCACCCACACCACCCACCCACCCACCCCACCCTCCTCCCTCCTATCCCCTCCCTCCTCTCTTCTCCCTTCTCCCTCCCTCCCTTCCGTGTACATACGACCTCTCCAGGTAATTAATTAAGAACCGCACAACTCAGGTCATTTTTCCGTAAAAAATAGTCCGACCCATTATCTCCCATTCGAGGTCATCGCCCCCCCCCTGTTCTCAGTTGCACCAGCGGCCTCATTGCAAGCGTTGTGGGAGTTGTAAGCGTGCAACACTTGCCGAGAGGGAGTAGATTGGATAATCAGTGAGTGAAAAAAGAAGGAAAAAAAATTATAGAGTACGGTATAGAGTCGTAGGAATTGGTACAGTGGGCGAACTGTGTGAACAAAACGTTTTGTGGATGAACAGTGTGGAAAAAAATGTTTTGTGGAACAGTGAAAAACGTTTTGTGGGTGAACAGTGTGGGAAAAATGTTTTGTATGAAGGACAGTTTGAACAAAAACGTTTTGTGGGTGAACAGTGGTGAAACAAAACGTTTTTGTGGATCAACAGTGTGAACAAAACGTTTTGTGGGAACAGTGAACAAAACGTTTTTGGTGATCAAGTGTGAACAAAACGTTTTTGTGGGTGAACAGTGTGAACAAAACGTTTTTGTGGATCAAATGTGCAACAAAACGTTTTGTGGGATCAAGTGTGAACAAAAACGTTTTTGTGTTGTTATAGTGTGAACAAATCGTTGTTTTTTTGGTGAAGGTGTAAAGTAGTTCAATCTATAAAGTGTGGTTTGTGGAAAGTGAAGGGTTTGTATGAGATAGGGGGGGGGAGGAAGAGGAGAGGAGAGGAAAAGGAAAGGAAAGGAAAGGAGGAGAGAAAGAGAGAAAAGAAGAGAGGAGAGGAGAGGAGAGGAAGAGGAAGGAGGAGAGGAGAGGAGAGGAGAGGAGAGGAGAGGAAGAGGAGAGAAGAGAAGAAGAGAAGAGAAGAGAGAGAAGAGAAGAGAAGAGAAGAGAAGAGAAGAGAAGAGAAGAGAGAAGGAAAGAGAAGAGAAGAGAAGAGAAGTGAAGTGAGTGAGTGAAGTTGAAGTGAAGAAGTGAAGTGAAGTGAAGTGAAGTGAAGTGAAGTGAGAGGAAGAGAAGAGAAGAGAGGAAGAGAAGAGAGGAGAGGAGAGGAGAGGAGGGAGAGGAGAGGAGAGGAGAAGAGGAGAGGGAGAGAGAGGAGAGGAGGAGAGGAGAGGAGAAGGAGAGAGAGAGAGAGGAGAAGAGGAGAGAGAGAGAAGAGAAAGAGGAGAGAGAGAAGAAAGAGGAAGAGAAGAGAGAAAGAAGAAAGAGAGAGAGAGAGAGAGAGGAGAGAGAGAGAGAGAGTAAAGATAGAGAGACAGACAGACAGACCAACAACAACAGCAAAAACAGACTACAGAACGAAAGAAAAGAACAAGAAACAAAGATAGGAAAGGCGAAATACAGACGGTAGTTGGTGTTCCGGCAAAACTACTCGAGAATTTCGGGCGCAAAACTCCCTGCATTTTCCAACGAAGCCCAAACTGTGGAGGCGCGTCTGCTTTGCTAGAAGACTTTGACTAAATTTGTTGCTCGCTGATGCACCAAAATTTTTCATTTATTTACCATTTTATTATTGTTATTATGTTGTATTATTATTATTATTATCATTATTGTATTATCATTATTGATTAATTTATTATCATTATCATCTTCATTATCATCATTACCATCACACAACACACAACACACAACACACACACACCACCCCTCCTCCCATCCTTTCCCATCCTAACCCACCCCCTCCTTACCCCCACCAACCCCCAAACCACTCACTCTCCTCCCCACGCCCCACCCCTCACCTCACACCCGCCTCACCCTACCCTCACCCCTCACCCCCTCACCCCCCACACTCCCTCCCCCCCCACACCCACACCCACCCCCTCACCTACCCCACCGCCACCCTCACCCTACCCTCCTCACCCTACCCCACCTCACCCTACACTCCCCCACCACCCCCTCACCCACCCCCCCCCACCCCCACCCCCCCACCCACCCCACCCACCCCATCCTACCTGAACCTCCGAGACGGTTTTCCTCAGACTCTGCAACTTGGGCGGCAGAAGCAGGTCGGCCACCAGTGCCACGGTGGCGAGGGCGGCTTCGGTGTGGCCCACCATGGCCCTCATAGCCTCCTGGCCTGACGTGCGGCCCACCCACGAAATCAGCTCAGCCCACGTCCACACGCGGCCCGGGATCTGTGGGCGGGGAGAGAGAGAGAGTGGATAGATAGGTGGGTAGATAGATAGGTCGGTAGGTTGCTAAGTGGATGGAGAGATAGATTGATAGACAAGTAGATTGAGAGATAGATATAGTCAGATAGGTAGGTAGATAAGGACAAAATGATGGAGAGAGAGAGAGAGAGAGAGAGAGAGAGAGAGAGAGAGAGAGAGAGAGAGAGAGAGAGAGAGAGAGAGAGAGAGAGAGAGAGAGAGAGAGAGAGAGAGACACGCACACACACACACAGAATGAGCAAGAAAGAAAGAGAGAGAGAGAATGAGCAAGAAAGAAAGAGAGAGAGAGAGAGAGGGGGGGGGAATTCGCTTTATTTGATAAAGAAGAAGACAAATAAAACAAAAAACAAAAAAGCAATTGAATAGTTTATTGAAAAAGATAATTCAAAACGAAACGGAACTTGAAATGCAAACAGAAAACGGAATCTAGGATGTAAATAGGAAACAGAAAACGGGAATCGAGCGAAAAGAAAGAAAATGGGAACTAAGCAGAAACTTAAACATAAACTTAAAAATAAAAATAAAAAAAGGACACTGTCAGTCATCATGTAGATTGTAAATAATAATAAAAAACAGTAAGGATGATGGTGATAAATAGTGATAACAATAATAGTAACGATAACAATGAAGATGATGATAATAAGAATTATAAAAATCAAATCAATCAATAAAAATAACAAGACCTATTTACTTCGTTTAAAATAACTGGAAGTGCATAGAAATCTAAATCTAGTAGATCATCATTATTAGATTAATCATTATCAATCATATAGATTATTATTATTATTATTATTAGATTTTATGTTACAGACTAGAAATCAGACGTACTTGCTGATTACTTTATTGGCTCCTCACAACAAATGAACAAACAAAAACACATCTCCAAAAACAAACATATAAACAAACAAAAATATTAAATAAACAAAACATCACATTGAAAACAAACAAATGATAAAAAACACCCTCTTCAAAACAAACAAACAAACAAGCAAACAAAACTTCAAGACACAGAAAACAAACAAACAAGAAAAAACTCCCCTCCTAAAACAAACAAAACACAAACAAACAAAAACAAAAAACTCTCCCCTCCCAAAACAAACAAAACTTCAAGACAAACGAACTAGCAAAGAAAAAAACTCCTCTTCCAAAACATACAAACAAAACTTCAAAACAAACAAGCAAAAAAAAAAAACTCCTCTCCCACTACAAACAAAACAAAACACTAAACAAACAAAACAAAAAAACATCAAACAAAAACAAACAAAACAAGACAAACAAACCCAAAAAAACTCCCCCCAAACAAACACAAAAACAAACACCCACCAAACAAGTAAACAAAGACAACACACCCCCCCCCAGCCCGCCCCAGCCTGCACGAGTGAGAATGCGCTGACGACCCCGTAATGTGGAAATATTGTTCAAAAACTCTGAAAAAGAGTGATGGCGCCGAGACGAAATGGCTTAAAGATGTGCCAGTCTTTTTAGGCCGTGTGTGTGTCTGTTTGTCTGTGTGGTGTGTGTGTGGGGGTGGGGGGGGGGTGTTTGTTTGTGTGTGGTGTGTGTGGGGGGGGGTGTTTGTGTGTGTGTGTGTGTGTGTGTTGTCTGTGTGTGTGTGTGTGTCTGTGTGTGAGTGTGTCTGTATGTGTCTGTGATTTGGTATGCTTGTGGTTGTCTAAGTGTGTTTGTATCTGTCTGTGTTGATGATTCGCTAAATCTGTCTGTCTAAGTATGTGTCTGTGACTGTTTAACTTTGTGTCTGTATATGCTGGCATGTGTCTGTATGTGTCTGTGTCGTTGACTTGTTAAGTTTGTGTATGTAAAAGTCTGTCTGTATCTATGACTGTTTAAGTTTGTGTATGTAAAAGTCTGTCTGTATCTATGACTGTTTAAGATTGTGTCTGTCTAAGCCTGTACATGTCTGTATGTGTCTGTGTCTATGTCTGTAAAAATCTGTCTGTGTTTGTGTCTTTATCTGTATGTGGTGTGTCTGTTTGAGGCTGTCTCAGTTTGTGTCTGTAAAAAGTATGTCTGTGTCTGTACGTATTTGTCTATGACTGTTTAAGCATGTGTCTTAATTTGTCTTAGATTGTGTCTTTGTATATCTATCTGTGTCTGTCTGTGTATATCTGTCTGTCTGAATTTGTTTGTGTCTAAGTCTGTCAAAATCTGTCTGTCTGACTTCTTCTGTGACTAAGTCTGTCAAAATCTGTCTTTCTGAATTTGTTTGTGTCTAAGTCTGTCAAAATCTGTCTGTCGTCTAAGTCTGTCAAAATCTGTCTGTTTGTTTGCGTCTAAGTCTGTCAAAATCTGTCTGTTTGTTTGCGTCTAAGTCTGTGTTAAGTCTGTCAAACTGTTTGTTTGCGTCTAAGTCTGTCAAAATCTGTCTGTTTGTTTGCGTCTAAGTCTGTCAAAATCTGTCTGTTTGTTTGCGTCTAAGTCTGTCAAAAATCTGTCGTCTAAGTCTGTCAAAATCTGTCTGTTTGTTTGCGTCTAAGTCTGTCAAAATCTGTCTGAATTTGCCTGTGTCTGTGGTTGTCTGTCTCCATCTAACAGTTTCTGTTTGATTCGACTGTTTCTCGCGTCTGTCTTAGTCTCTCTGTGGCTGTGTATACCAGAATCTGTCTTTTTGTGTCTATCCGTGTCTGTTTCTGTCTGTCTGTGCCTGTGTATACCAGAATCTGTCTTTTTGTGTCTATCATTATCTGTGTGTCTGTTTCTGCATGTCTGCCTATCCAGGTCTGCATGTGCTAATCGTGTCTGTCTGTGAGTTTGTAAATCTGTGACTGAATATGTCTGTCTGTGTCTCTTAATGTCTGTCTGTGTCTGCATCTGTCTGTCTATATGGTGCTGTCTAGTTCTATGTATGTCGATTTGTGTCTGTTTGTTTCTATTTATGTCTGTATTGCCTGACGTGTCTGTGTAAATCTGTGTGTATCCGTTTGTGTCTGTATGTTTGTATGTCTCATAGGAGGAAGGAGATAGAGAGACAGAAAGAAAGAAAGAACAAAAGAAAAGAAAGAAAGAAGAAAGAAAGAAAGAAAGAAAGAAAGAAAGAAAGAAAGAAAGAAAGAAAGAAAGAAAGAAAGAAGAAGAAAGAAGAAGAAGAAGAAGAAGAAGAAGAAGAAGAAGAAGAAGAAGAAGAAGAAGAAGAAGAAGAAAACATATATATATATATATATATATATATATATATATATATATATATATATATATATATATATATAATCTAGAGAGAGAGAGAGAGAGAGAAGAGAGAGAGAGAGGAGAGAGAGAGAGAGAGAGACAGACAGACAGACAGACAGAGACAGAGAGAGAGAGAGAGAGAGAGAGAGAGAGAGAGAGAGAGAGAGAGAGAGAGAGAGAGAGAGAGAGAGAGAGAGAGAGAGAGAGAGAGAGAGAGAGAGAGAGAGAGAGAGAGAGAGAGAGAGTGAGAGTGAGAGAGAGTGAGAGTGAGAGTGAGAGAGAGACAGAGACAGAGACAGAGACAGAGACAGAGACAGACAGACAGACGACAGAGAAGTGAGTGAGAGAGTGAGAGAGAGGAGAATGAGGGAGAGGGGAAGAGTAAGTAAAAGAGAGAGAGTGAGAGAGAGTGGGCTGCTAGTGGGCATTTTACGGGTATGTGGGTGTTTATGCAAGTGCTATAGATTTTGGGGGATTTAAAAACGTATGTGATGAATTGCGTTTTGGGATTTCCTAATAGAGATACGGACAGGCAGACACACACGCTCTCTCTCTCTCTCTCTCGCTCTCTCTCTCTTTCTATCTCATTCTCCCTCCCTCCCCCTCTCTCTCTTTCTCTTTCTTTCTTTCTGTCTCGGTCTCTCTCTCTGTCTCTCTGTCTCTGATTCTCTCTCTCTCTTTCTGTCTTACTCACTCTCTCTCCCTCTCTTTTATTTATTTCTCTCTTCTCCTCTCTTCCTCCTCTCTTTTATTTATTTCTCTCTCCCTCTCTCTCCCTCTCTTTTATTTATTTCTCTCTCCCTCTCTTTTATTTATTTCTCTCTCCCTCTCTCTCCCTCTCTCTCCCTCTCTCTCCCTCTCTCTCCTCTCCTCTCTCCCCTTCTTTCTCTCTCTCTCCCCTCTCTCTCCCTCTCTTCTCCCTCTCTCTCCCTCTCTCTCTCCCTCTCTCTCCCTCTCTCTCTCCCCCTCTCTCTTCCCCTCTCTCTGCTTCCTCTCTCTCCTCCCTCTGTCTCTCTCTTCTCTCTGCTCTCTCTGCCTCTTCTCTGCTCTCTCTGCCTCCCTCCCTCTCTCTCCCTCTCTCTCCCCCTCTCTCCTCCATCTCTCCTCTCCTCTCTCTCACTCTTCTCCCTCCTCTCCCTCCCTCTCTCCTCTCTCTCCCTCTCTCCCTCTCTCCCTCTCTCCCTCTTCCTCTCTCTTCTCTCTCTCTCTCTCTCTCCTCTCCTCCTCCCTCTTCCTTACCCACCCCATTCCTCTCCCCACCCACCCTCCCTCCCTGCTCTCCCCCACCCACCCTCCCTCCCTGCTCTCCCCCCCCTACCCCCCTAAAAACATACCCATCCACCCACTCCCTCCCCCCCCTCCCTCCCCCTCCTCACCTTAGCATATCCTCTAGAGGGCGGCTGCCGGAAGACCACCTCCCCGTGGGCGTGAACGTGGGCGCGAAGGGGCTGGAGCGAGGTCAGGAGGAGGTACAAGGTCACGGACACGCTAACCCCAAGGACTTGAAGAGGTGGACCCCAGTGGACCTGCGCGATCTGGCCGGCGCCCGAGTCTGTGGGGAGAGAGGGAGAGGGGGAGAGTGAGAGAGTTGGGGGGGGAGGGGGGAGAGTGAGAGTGATGAAGGGGGGGGGGAGGTGGGGGGAGTGGAAGAGGGGATAAGAGGGAGGAAATGGGATAGAGAGGGGAGGAGTAAGAGAGATGTGGGGGAGAGAGAGAGAGAGAGGGGAGAGTGAAAGAAGGTGGGGGAGGGGAGAGGGGGGAGAGGTGGGAGAAGGGATGAAGAGAAGGTAAAATAAAAGGAAGAAGAGAGATGGAGGGGGGGGGGATTAAGAGAAAAAAAGAGACAGGAAAGAAAAAGGGAGAAGGAGAAGGCGTGATGAAGGAGGAAGTGGGAGGGAGAGGGAGGAAAGAGAGAGACAAGTTAACAGAGAAAAAAAAGAAGAAAAATTGGAAGAAATGAGATAAAGAAAAGGAAGAAGAAAAAATAGAAGAAAGGAGAAGAAAGAAAGAAGAAGAAAGAAAGAAAGAAGAAGAAGAAGAAAGAATAAGAATAAGAAAGGAAGAAGAAAAACAGAAAAGAAGAAAAACAATACATATTGATATTCTTAAACCTAAGTGAAAAAAAATACATAGCACAGACATTATACAAGCAAACAAAGAATAAAGACAAACAAAAGTAAACAATAACAGACAAGAACAACCGCAAACTCACAAACAAAAATAAAACAAAAAATGAACTATAAACAAACAAGCAAAGAAATAAGCAAGGACACACACAAACAAACAAACATAAAGAATCAAACAAACAAAATCAATCAAACAAAAGAAGAACTAACAAACAAACAAAAAAACGAACCAGGTAGCAGACACACACAAATAAAATATGTAAACAAATATACAAAAAACACACAAACAAAAGCAAACGAACAAATAAAAGCCAACTAACACACATACAAACACATACACAAACAAAAAGCCCACAAACATAGACACGCTAAATGGCAAACAAACAGATGCACCCAAACACAAACAAACAAAAGCAAAAAAACAAAGCAAAACACCCAAACAAAAGCAAACAAACAAACAAACAAAAAACATAAACAAGCAAACAAACAAAAAACAAACAAACAAAAGCAAACAAACAAAATAACAAACAAACAAACAAAAAAAACACAGAAAAAAACACCCAAAACAACACACAGACAAACCCAAACAAACCCACTTCTTGTCCCTCATCTCCTGCAGGAGCCTCCCATTATCGAGCAGCGCCACGCCCCCCCTCCCATGGCCCCCCACGCCCCGCCCGCCTTCACCACCCCACTGGGCCGAGTCGGGGAGGGCGTGGGCGGCGGCGGCGAGGTAGCTGGCGTGGGCGGGGAGGGCGTAGCAGGGGGGGAAGAGGGACCTGACGGGCGGGACCAGGCGGGCGGCGTGGAGAAAATCGCAGAGGTTGTCGCGGCGCCACAGGGAGGTTCTCAGGCCGGGGAGGCGGCCGACCTGCGTGGAGGGGGGGAGGGGGTTAGTGAGTGGGGGATGTGGGGGTGAGTGACTGGGGGGTGAGTGACTGGTGGGGTGAGTGGGGGAGGGGGTGAGTGAGTGGGGGGGAGGGGGGATGTGGGTGAGTGGTGGGGGTGGGAGGTGAGTGGGTGGCAGGGAGGAGGGGGGTGAGTGGGTGAGTGGGTGAGTGGGGGTGAGGGTGAGTGGGGGGAAGGGGGATGTGGGTGAGTGGGGGGTGAGGGTGATGGGGGAGGGGTGAGTGGGGAGGAGGGGGGTATGTGGGTGAGTGGGGGAAGGGGTGGGGGGATGTGAGTGAGTGGGGAGATTGGTAAATGGGTGGGTGGGGGGGTGAGGGTGAGTGGGGTTGGAGAGAGTGAGTGGATGACAGGGGGGGGGGGCGTGAGTGATTGGTGAGAATGAGTGGGTGACAGGGGAAGGGTTGACAGAGGGCGGTGGGGGAGTGGTGAGAATGAGTGGGGGGGGGAAGCGTGTGGGAAGGGGGTGAGTGTGGGATGAAGTGAGTGGGTGACGGAACCTGCGTTGTGTGGGGGGTGAGTGAGTGTGGGGGGGGGGTGAGTGAATGGGGGGGGGCGAGTAAGTGAGTGGAGGGTTGAGTGAGTGAGAGTGAGTGGGTGACGAAGGGGAGGGGGGTGCAGGTAGGAGTTGGGGTTGAATAGGGAGGTTGAGCAATGAATGAGAAAGAGTGAGTGAAGAGTGAGTGAGAGTGAGCGTGAGTGAGTGAGTGAGTAAGGGATGGCACAGGATGAATGCAAGGAGAGAGATAGAGATAGGCCGTCTTCTGTACGTGCCATAAAAAGTTAATCCAGTATTAAAGTTTAATCTAGATCTTTTAACGCACCTCTAGACCTTCCTTTAATATTAAGCTCATGTTTTTAAATCCCGCACATGCGCAGAATGGACACGTTAATCCCGCCAATCATGGACCGTTACGTCACGTGTCCGTCATGATCTAAGGTTGCCATCGCTTGAGTTGCCATTCAGAGTTATTTTCGGCAATAACACCGATCGTCTTAGAATTTTCATACTTGGTATTTATTATGAAAATGAAATTATATATATTTACGCAAATGATCAAATATTCAGACTAATGAAATGACTTACGGCAATGAATATAAAAACCAATATAATCCCACGAGGAATCTCAGTTGCCAGAAAAATCTTTTAACAATGCAGTGTCTGAATGCAAATTGCAAGGTTTATTTATCCAAGTAAATTTTATATCGCACTGCAAATCTTTAGGTAATATTTAGAAAACTGTCTTCTATCGTATGCGTAAGGACATGAAGGGTGAATGTTGAATAAATATCTTTTGGATGATTTTGTTGCTTATTTACAGGTGTGAGTACTTGACTTGCTCCAAACGCTACCCTACACAACATGCAACAGTTATGTGTGAAGAGCAACATTGCACAGAAACGTTTCAAAATACCCACAATTTTTTTCAGCAATAAAAAGACAACATACCTCAGCTCCCACCCTTTAGATTTGCAAAACCTATTCCCACACGCCCAGAAATATGAGACCAGATCTTCACATCAACAACAGTGGGCAGAACCATCACTATATCACAGACCAGGAACATCACAAGAATTGATAGAAATATAAAGAGACAGTCCATTAACTTAAGATTCCAAACAAATCATATTTGAAACAGATAATCTTGAAAAAATGTGTACAGAAAATAGAGGTACGAACTTTCTTACTTTGATATGATGCTAGTCTTAGTTTTAAATTTTGGGAACATTGGGAGGCATAAAAATGATTAATAATATGAATAAGTTTTTAATGCCTTGTCTTCAATCATGTAAGTACGTCTGGGATGAAGGGAAAGAAAAGGTGGTCTTCAGAAGCATCTGAAAAGTTTATATTATTATTTACAAAACACTTTAAACAATTAGGAGACAAAGCAGTGCAGATAAAAAAAAAGGCATAAGATAATTAGCATTATGAAACCTTTGGTAAGAGTCTCAGTTTCATGAAATCCACATTAAATATAATAGGCATTTTGAAACCTAAGAGATGTCTAAAATAGTTTCTTACACATGATTACCAAAAACATGACATTACAACAAGAAAGAAAGAAAGAAAAACATGAAATCTCCCAAAAGAGCGAAATTCACGCGCGACATTTCTCTTCCCTCCGACTTGTTTACATGATAACGGTGGCGATAGAATGGCGAGGACGACAGTTTTTCCTGAACATTATTGTCGCGCCGTCTGGCAGCGGAGAGTGTCGTCTGAACATTATTGTCGCGCCATCTGGCAGCGGAGAGTGTCGTCTGAACATTATTGTCGCGCCGTCTGGCAGCAGAGAGTGTCGTCTGAACATTATTGTCGCGCCGTCTGGCAGCGGAGAGTGTCGTCTGAACATTATTGTCGCGCCATCTGGCAGCGGAGAGTGTCGTCTGAACATTATTGTAGCGCCATCTGGCAGCGGGAAGTGTCGTCTTCGGTACGGACACGGTGGACTAGGATTAAACTAAATACGGTATTAAGAGTTAAGGACGCTACAGAAGACGCCCATAGATAGAGAGAGAAGGGGTGGGGAGAGATAGACATACATATAGACAGACAGACAGACAGATAGATAGATAGTGTGGCACCATTTAAGTAATCAGGTTGGAATAGAGTAGTTGAGTGCGAATGAAATTAATGAAAACGAATTAGAAATATGAAAAAAACAATCATTAAAACTCGAAACAGGAACTTAAACGGTTAAATAATTTGAAATTTATATCTTGTGAATCTATATTTTTAAAGTTGATGATACGAAAAATAAAAGCGACAAATAACAGCAATGAAATAGATTAATATACGGATTAGATTAATAAAGTGAATGATTAATAATATGAATGTTAATGTGGGTTTATAAAATGGTGTCTATATAGAAGAAATATCATATGCATGATGGGATCAAATGATACAATACTGATTAAATTGGAATCATTTTGATATCGTATTATTAATGTTAATTGAGGTTGACTGAATTCAAAAATGGAAAGAGTTTAGGAAATGTAAAATAAAATAGTGAAATAGGGTGATTGAAAATTGAAATAGGGTGATGTTGGAAAATTATGATGCTAATATACGTTGATGTTATGACAGTGTGATGAATAGGATGAATGATAAAAATAAAGAGACAGCGAAGTATGAAATAAAAGAGTGAAATAGGGTGACTGAAAATTGAAATAGGATGAAAATGTTGGAAAATTATGATGTTAATATGTGCTGGAGTTGTGACAGTGTGATGAATATGATGATTGACATAACGCCAAAATAGATGGAAAGTGATGATATTGTGTTATCAAATTGTGACGTATGCAATGATGATATGAAGTGAAATTAATATAATCTATTGTCAATATATATATCATTGATAAGATAAAACAATTATATTATCTTAGACGACTGTTGAAAGATAATATAAGTTAGTGAAATTTCGTTCAGCTTATGAAATTGTAACAATTAAAGAGTGATATAAACATTATTAATGGATGTTGATATAATGTTAAATGTTAAAACAGTCTTAAGAAATAATACACACTTGAGGTCTATAAATAGCATCATGATTTATTCTATATGAGAGACAAGAATAAGAAATTATAAATTTTTGCCATTTTTTTCTGTTCTTTGTGTGAAAATAAATAAATAAAATTCTTACACACAACCAAAATTAGAATCTAAATTCATAATACAACATTGAATACAACTTCTAATCTATATCAAAGCCCAACTCAAAATACAACACGAAATACAAAAATACAAAAACAGTTTGTAAAGGGAAACCGGGCTCCCTTTTGGCGCCAACTTTTATTTACACGCGCTGTGATCAAAAGCATTCATCGATTATCATCCTTTTTCTTTTTTTTTTTCGTTCCTTTCTCTTCTATTCCCCCTTTCTCCTTTTTTGTGACCTTAAAATACCTTTCACAATAAGGCGATAATTAATTACCTGGTTTGAATAAGGAGAAGGAGAGAGAGAGAGAGAGAGAGAGAGAGAGAGAGAGAGAGAGAGAGAGAGAGAGAGAGAGAGAGAGAGAGAGAGAGAGAGAGAGAGAGAGAGAGAGAGAGAGAGAGAGAGAGAAATAGATAGATAGATAGAGATAAATAGATAGATAGATAGAGATAAATATATAGATAGATAGTTAGATAGATAAAGAGAGAGCTGTGGATAGATACATAGATAGATAGATAG
>NW_020871168.1:87500-94682 GCF_003789085.1 Penaeus vannamei
ACTCACCCACCTGACCCACCCAATGCCTCCCACCCACATTACTCACCCACCCTGACCAACCAATGCCTCCCACCCACATTACTCCACCACCCTGACCCAACCAATGCCTTCCCACCCACATTACTCACCCACCCTGACCCACCAATGCAACCCAATTACTCACCCACCCTGACCCACCAATGCCCCCACCCACATTACTCACCCACCCTGACCCCCCCACATTATCCACCCAATGACCAACCAATGCCTCCCACCCACATTACTCACCCACCTGACCCACCCCACATTACTCACCCACCCTGACCCAACCAATGCCTCCCACCCACATATACTCACCCACCCTGACACCACCCAATGCCACCCACCCACATTACTCACCCACCCTGACCCAACCAATGCCTCCCACCCACATTACTCACCCACCCTGACCCACCCAATGCCCACCCATGCCACCCACCCCACCCACGTTACTCACCCACCCTGACCCCCCAATTGCCACCCACCCTGACCCACCCAATGCCACCCACCCACCATTACTCACCCACCCTGACCCACCCAATGCCTCCCACCCACGTTACTCACCCACCCAATACTTCTCTCATACTCATCTTATCCTATCTTCCCCACCCACTATCCAAACCCACCCTAACCCACCACCTAAAGTCGCCCTATTGAAGATAACCCACCTACCATCCAACCACAACCCACCCTACTCAACATATTCTACCCAAACACACCCAACTCACCTTACTGACCCACTCAGTCACCTACCAAATCCACCTACATAAACCCGTCCTACTCAACCCATCTTACCCAACCACTCTCAAACCCACCCAACCCAACTCACCCTACTCAAGCCACCTACCATACCCACCCTACCCACTCACACTCACCCCAACATACCGCCCTACTGAAGACAACCCTACCACCCACCCCACCCCAACCCCAACCAAACCCACTCATACCCACCCCACCCCAAACCCACTTACCCAACCCCCCAACCCACAACCCCACCCCAAACCAAACCCACCCAACCAACCCACCCCCACCCTCACCCACAACTCCCCAACCCAACCAACCAACCCCCAACCCCCCAAACCCACCCAACCCTACTCAACCCACCCCACCCAACCTACCCTACCTCCCCGCCCCACCCCAAACCCCACCCAACCCTACTCACCCCCCCCACCCCCCAACCCCCTCCCTCACCCCCAACCCAACCCCAACACCCAACCCCTCCCTCACCCCAACCCACAACCCCCAACCCCTCCTCACTCCCAACCCCACCCCCACCCCCACCCCACCCACACACACCCACGCCCATCTCCAACCTTCTGGTGTGGGCTGAGCAGCGAGAAGAGGCGTCGTGGGAGACAAGCCGACGAGTCTCCGTCAGTGAAGGCGAGGCAGACCAACACACGCCAGTCATGGGCGCCCACACGCCCACCGCCCGCGCGAACCTCCTCTGGTGAGGGAGAGAGAGAGGGGGAGGGGTTATTAGGGGTTGTGTGGTGGGGATGGTAGTTAGGGTTGTTACTGTTGTTATTGTTGTTGTTTATGTTATTGTGATCAGTGTTATTATTGTTATTAATGTTTTTTTTATATTATGGTTAATATTACTGTTATCAATGTTATATTTATGGCTAATATTACTGTTATCAGTGTTATCAATGTTATTAATATTCTTATATTATGGTTAATATTACTATTATTAATGTTATCAGTTAATATTACTGGTACCAATGTTATTAATTGATATTACTGTTAATGATGTCATTAAATGATATTACTGTTATTAATGTCATTGATCAAAGATTTCTGTTATCAATGTCATTAATTGATATTACTGCTATCAATGTCATTAATTAGTATTACTGCTATTAATGTCATTCATTAATATTACTATTTTTATGTCATTACCTGATATTACTGCTATAATTGTCATTAATTAATATCACTGCTATTAATGTCATTAATTAATATTGCTGCTACTAATGTCATTAATTGATATTATTTGTTAACATATTCATTAAATTTATTGTTATTAATGTCACTAATTAATATCACTGCTATTATTGTCATTAATTAATATTGCTGTTACCATTGTCATTAATTGATATTGTTAGCAACATCATTAATTAATATTACTGCTATTAATGTTATTAATTGATATTATTTTTATCAATGTCATTAATTGATATTACTGCTATTATTGTCATCACCATTGTCATTATCGTCATTATTGGCATCATGGTTACAAAAATAATCACTATTGTCATTATCTTCATCATTTACATTATGGTAACTGATGGAATTCGTGTCGAACAAATTGGAACAGGAACAATAAAGGAAAGAACAAGAAAACACACGATTATGCCCATTAGTGTGTTTTCTTGTTCTTCCCTTCGTTGTTCCATTAGCAATGGTGACCATTAATGGTACGAAAAAGATATATTGATACAATTAGATCTCTCTCTCTCTCTCTCTCTCTCTCTCTCTCTCTCTCTCTCTCTCTCTCTCTTTCTCTTTCTCTTTCTCTTTCTTTCTCTTTCTCTTTCTCTTTCTCTTTTCTTTCTCTTTCTTTCTCTTTCTCTTTCTCTTTCTCTTCTCTTTCTCTTTCTCTCTCTCTTTCTCTCTCTCTCTCTCTCTCTCTCTCTCTCTCTCTCTCTCTCTCCCTCTCCCTCTCCACTAAATCCGTATTTTTTAAAATGAAATCTATGTATGTACGTATGTATGTATGTATGTATCTACGTGTCTACATTCCCATTTATCTATTATCTACGAAATTATTTATAGGAATAAAAAAGCCAGTCCATAACAAAGTGAAAATGGCTTGAAAAAAGAGAAAAATGTTTCTGATCACAAGTAATGCTGACAAGTCGACTGTCAGTTGTTCTGTCTTCTTCTTCTCTCCTCCCCTTCTTCTTCTCTCTTCCTCTTTCTTCTTCTTTCTTCCCTCTCCTTCTTCTTCTTTCTCTTTTCTTCTTTCTTTTCTCTCCTTCTCCTTCTTCTTCTTTCTTCCCTCTCCTCATACTTCTTCTTCTTTCTTTTCTTTCCATCTCCTTCTCCTTCTTCTTTCTTCTCTCTTCTTCTTCTTCTTCTTTCTTCTCTCTCCTCATCCTTCTTCTTTCTTCTTCCTCCTTTCTTCTTTCGTCTCTTCTTTTTCTCTTCATTTTTTTCTATCTTTCTCTCTTCTCTTTTTCTTTCTTTTTCTTCTTTCTTCTTTCTTCCTTCACATTCTCCTTCTTTTCGTCTTTCTCTTCTTCTTCCTGTTCTTCCGTTTTTTCTCATTTCCTCAGCTCTTTCTTTGACTTTTTTTCATTCTCTCCCTATTCTCCTTCCTCTCCTCTCCCTATCTCCCTCCCTCCCTATTCCTCACCCATCCTTCTCCTCCTCCTCTCCCTAGTCCTCCCTCCCTTCCTCTCTTCCCCCCTTCCTCTGCCTCTCCCTTCCTTCCTCTTCCTCTCCCTAGTCCCCCTTCCCCTTCCTTCCTTCCTCCTTCCCTTCTCCTTCCTCTCCCTTCCCCCCTTCCTCTCCTCTCCCTCCCTTCCTCTTCCTTCTCTTCCTCTCCCTTCCCCTTCCTCTTCATCCCCTCCCTATTCCTCTTGCTCTCCCTCCTTCTCTTCCTCTCCCTCCTCTTCCCTACTCCCTTCCTCCCTTCCTTCTCCTTCCTCTTCCTCTTTCTCCCTCCCATCCTCCTCTTCTCTCCCTTCCTCCCTCCCATCCTTCCTCTTCCTCTCCCTCTTCCCCTTCTCCCTAGTCCTCTTCCTCTCCTATCCTTCCTCCTCCTCTCCTATCCTCTCCCTCCCCAGTCCTCTTCTTCTCCCTAGTCTTCCCTTCCCCTTCTCTTCATCCCCTCCCTTCCCCTTCCTTCTTCCTCTCCCTCCCATCCTTCCTTCCTCTTCCCCTCCCTTTCCTCTTCCTCTCCCTCTTCCCTCCCTTCCTCCCTTCCTCTTCCTCCCCTCCCTTCCGTCTTCCTCTCCCTCCCTCCCTTCCTCTTCTCTCCTCTTCCCTTCCTCTTCCTCCCTTCCCTTCCTCTTCCCTTCTCCCTCCCTTTCCTCTTCCTCTCCCCCTCCCTCTTTCCTCTCCTCTCCCTCTCCCTTCCTTCCGTTCCTCTCCCTTCCTCTCCCTAGTCCTCCTCCCTTCCTCTTCCTCTCCTTTCCTCACCTTCCTTCTTCATCCCCTCCCTTCCTCTTCTCTTCCTCTCCCTCCCATCCTTCCCCTTCCTCTTCCTCCCCTTTCCCTCCTCTCCCTCCCTCCTCTCCTCCTCCCTCCCTCTTCCTCTTCCTCTCCCTCCCTCCCTCCTTTCCTCTTCCTCTTCCTCCCTCTTCTCTTCCTCTACCTCTCCCTCCCTCCCGACACAAACAAGTTCGGGTCATTAATAATTGGAAGGAGATTGTCCCTCATTGACTGATCTGCCGATTCCCTGCCACCCGGGGACAGGCTGACGCGGTGATGGTGACGCCTCTCCCTCTCTCCCTCTCTCTCTCTCTCTCTCTCTCTCTCTCTCTCTCTCTGGTTTGATCTCTCTCTCTCTCTCTGTTTGATCTCTCTCTCTCTCTCTTCTCTTTGATTCTCTCTCTCTCTCTTCTCTCTCTCTCTCTCTCTCTCTTCTCTCGCTCTCTCTCTCTCTCTCTCTCTCTCTCTCTCTCTCTCTCTCTTCTCTCTCTCTGGTTTTGATTCTCTCTCTTGCTCTCTTCTCTTGCTCTTTCTCACTCTCTCTGGATCCGGTTCTATGGGTCTGGTTTCTCTACTCTCTCTCTGGTTCTCTGGGTTCTTTCTCAATCTGGCTCTCTCTCTGGTTTTCTGGTTCTTTCGCCTTCTCTCTCCTCTCTTCTCTCTCTCTGGTTCTGGTTTTCTCCCTCTCTGACTCTGGTTCTTCTGGCTCTTTCTCTCTCTGGTTTTCTGGTTCTCTGGGCTCTGTTCTCTGGTTCTTTCTCTCTCTCTCTGCCTCTTCCTCCTCTCTCTCTCTCTCTCTCTCTGTGGCTCTTTTCTTTCTCTCTCCTCTGGCTCTGAGCTCTTCTGTCTCTTTTGAGCTCTCTGTCTCTCTCTCTCTCTCTCCTGTCTCTGGTCTCGTTCTTGGCTCTTTCTTTCCTTCTCTCTGGCTCTCTCTCCTCTCTGGCTTTTTTCTCTCTCCCTCTTTCTCTCTCTGAATCCCTCTGTCTGTCTGTCTGTCTGTCTCTGTCTGTCTGCTCTGTCTGTCTGTCTCGTCTTCTCTCTGGTTCTTTCTCTTTCAGTTTGTTTGTCTAGATGTTTCTCTCTCTCCTCTCTCTCCTTCTCTCTCTCTCTCTCTCTCTCTCTCTCTCTCTCTCTCTCTCTCTCTCTCTCTCTATATATATATATATATATTATATATATATATATATATATTATATATATATATATATATCTTTATCTCCCTTTGGCTTTCTTCTGCCTTATTCTCTCTCTTTTTTCCTCTCATATTTCACACATACAGACAAATAGATGACAGACATCTGATAGATATATAAATTAAACAGATGAACATACAGACAGAGTGAACAAATAGACAGATAGATAGATAGATAGACAGATTAGATAAATCAACAGAGAGACAAAATAAACCAAAACAGATAAAGATTATAGATCAGATTTAGATCAGCAGATAGACAGATAGATAAAGATAGACAGAGAGAGTGAGAGAGAGAGAGAAAGATGATTGATGATGATGTTAGAGAGAGCAGAGGGGAGGAGGAGGAAGAGGAGGGGGAGGAGGGGGAAGGAGGAGGGAGGAGGAGAGGAGAGAGGAGGAGAGGAGGAGGAGGAGGAGGAGGAGGAGGAGGGAGGAGGAGGAGAGGAGGAAGGAGGGAGGAGGGAGGAGGAGGAGAGGAGGGGAGGGAGAGGGAGGGAGGAGGGGAGGGCAGGGAGGAGGAGAGGAGGAGGAGGAGGAGGAGAGGAGGAGGGAGGGGGAAAGGAGGAGGAGGGAGGAGGAGGAGGAGGAGGAGGAGGAGGAGGAGGGAGGGGGAGGGAGAGGAGAGGAGGAGAGGAGGAGGAGAGGAGGGGAGGAGGAGAGGAGGAGGAGGGGGGGGGGAGGAGGAGGAGGGGGAGAGAGGGAGGGGGAGGGGAGGGGAGGGGGAGGGGAGGGGGAGGGGCGAGGAGGAGGAGAGGAGGAGGAGGGGGGAGGTGAGGGGGAGGAGGAGGGGGAGGCAGGGAGGAAGGGAGGAAGAGGAGGAGGAGGAGGAAGGAGGAGGGAGGAGAGGAGGGGGAGGAGAGGGAGGGGAGGAAGGGGGTAGGAGGAAGGAAAGAGGAGAGGGAGAGAGGGAGAAGGGAGAAGGGGAGGAGGGAGGAGGGAGAGGAGAGGAGGAAGGAGGAGGAGAAGGAGAGGAGGAGGGAGGGGCAAGGAGGGAGAGGGAGGGGAGGGCGAAGGGAGGAGGAAGTAGGAGGAGGAGGAGGAGAAGAAGTAGGAGGAGGAGAAGGGAGGGAGGAAGAGGAGGGAGGAGGAGGAGGAGGAGGAGGAAGGGAGAGGGAGAAGGGGAGGAGGAGGAGAGGAGGAGGAGAGAGGATGGAGGAAGAGGAGGAGGAGGAAGAGGCAGGAGGAAGAGAAGGAGGAGAGGGAGGAGAGGAGGAGGAGGGGGGGAGTAGCAGGAGGCAGGAGGAGGAGGAGGAGGAGGGGAGGAGGGGGAGGAGCGGAGAAATTAGGGTGATGGAGGACGGAGAGGAGGAGGAGGAGGAGGAGGAGGAGAGGAGGAAGGATGTGAAGTTGAGAAAGAGATTAAGAAGAAGATTCCAAGAAATTTAAAAAAGGGTGTAATACCATCTTGAAGACGTAGAGGCGTGACAAGAAAGTGCGATAAGAAAGAGAATGATGAAGAAGAGATAAGAGGAAGAAGGAGAAAGAAGATATGGAGATATGGAGATGAATGAAGGACTTAAGAAAAAAAAGAAGATTGGGAGGCAATTATGGAAGATGGTGAATGAAGATTGGATAAGAAAATAATTATAAGAATGAGAAGAATTGGGAAAGTGGATTGAGGATGGATAAGGAAAGAGAAGAGAAAGAATGGCAGAAGGTGAATGAATAGAAGAGATGAAATTGGGAAGGAAAAGAAAGAGGGGGTTAAAAAAAAAGAGAACTGAAAGGAATTGGGAATAAGAGGAAGGAAGAAGGAAAGAAGAAGAAGGGAAGAAAAGCAGAAGAAGAAGAAGAAGAAGAAGAAAGAA
>NW_020871168.1:106243-108743 GCF_003789085.1 Penaeus vannamei
CCTCCACCCCCACTCTCACCTCACCACCTCCACCCCACCTCCATCCACCTCCACCACTATCTACCGCCACCTCCACTGCCACCCCACCTCTAACCACCTCCCACTAGCCCTGCACCACCTGCCACAGCTCTACCCCTCACCCCACCTCCACCACCACCACCGTCCACCGATCCACCAACCGCCCTCACCCCACCTCCACCCCACCACCACTCCGCCACCACCTTCCAACCCCACCACGACCCCGAAGAGTACAAGCTAATTCTCCGAACCTTCTGCCTTCCTCCAGAATCTTATGAATAATGTATTTTCTTCTCGTTTCATCCTGCGAGTCCCTGATTTCCGAGACACGGGGGCGCTTGCGTGTGTTTACCGTCGAATCTTTACATGGGACTGAGTTCATTCTTTGGGGCTTAATGCAGTGGGGCGTGGGGCGTGGGCGTGTGTGTTTGTTTGTGGGGTGTGTGGTTGTTTGTTGTGGGTGTGTGTGTAGGTTTGTTTGTGTGTGTTGTTTGGGTGTGTGTGTTTGTTTGTGTGTTGGTGTAGGTGTGTTCGTTCTGTGGGGTGGTGTGTGTAGGTGTGTAAGTGTGTTTGTTTTGTGTGTGTTTTGTTGTGGGGTGTGGTAGGTGTGGTTTTTGTGTGGGTGGTGTGTGTAGGTGTGTTTGTTTGTTTGTGTGTGTACGTTGCTTGTGGTGTGTAATTGTAGTGTTGTGGGTGTTACGTTGTGTTTGTTTGTGGGGTGGTGGTGTCTGTAGGTGTCGCTTTTGTTTTGTGTGTAGCCCTTTTTAGTGTGTAGGTAGTTTTGTTGTGTGTGGTGTGTGTTGTGCTAGGCTGTGTTGTCTGTGGGTGTGTGGTAGGTGTGTAGGTGGCTGTATATGGTTTGATGGTGTGTATTGTTTGGTAAGAAAATAGAGAAGATGTAGTAGTGAATAGGTGTGTAATTGTTTGTAGGAGAGTAGATAATGTTTTGGCTCAAATGATAGGTGTGTTCTGTTTGTGGGGTTGTGAGGTGCCCCATTTAAGTAAAATTTTATAATAGATGTGGAGATGATATGTGTGTAGGAATTTATATTTAAGTTGGGGTTGTTTTTGTTTTTATAATGGTGTATATGAAAAAATGAAAGAATTTTGTGTTGTTATATAAAGTTTCCTTGGTTTGGTGATTGGGGGTGGCATGTGGTTTGGGTCAGGCGTTTGCTCGTCTCTCCGGTTGGTTGAGTGAATTTTTCTTGGTGTAGGTGGTCCCTCCTGCGCCCCGCTCCTCTTTGTGGGGATTTAGATTTTTATGGTAACGTGTGTCTATGATTTGTGTAGTGAATAAGCCGATTGCTAGAGTTCAGGTTCGTGTTTTGTATGCGGTGCTGTGTAGCGTGTGTTTGTTTGTGCGGTGTGTGTGTAGGGTAGTGTTTGATCTTTGGGGTGTGTGTAACATTGCTTGTGGTGTGTGTGTGTTGTGGGGTGTGTACGTACGTGTGTGTGTTTGGTTTGTGGGGTGTGTAGGTGTCTTTTATCGTTTTTTGTTTTGTGTGTAACGTGTGTTTGTTTGTTGGCTTGTTTGTTTCTGTGTGTGTTTCGTGTGTTGTGTCTTGTTTTGCCTTGTTTACCAGATTGTCTGTGGTTATTTAATTTGTGAGTACAGTGTGTTGTGTTCGCTTGTGTGGTGTGTGTACGTTGCTTATGTGATGTGGCTTGTTTGTGTGGTGTGGTGTGTACTGTGTGTGTTGTGTGTGTGCTATGAGACTTGTTTTGTTTTGTGCGTTTTGTTGTGTCTCATACTGAACACGTGTACTGTGTTGCGTTTTATTATTATTATTTCTTTTTTCTCATCATCGTCTCTCCTAGTTATTTCTCCCCCTCCCTTTCTAATTAATATTTTCTGTGGTCTTCTCTCCCTTCTTTCGTTTTAAATTTCCTCTCCTAAATTCAAGCCCTAATACCTCCTTAACCTCTCCCACTTCGAATATCCCTCCTCTCCCCCCACCCTTCTTCTCCTTCTCCCCTCTCCTCCCTCCTACACACCTCCAACCCTTCCCTCTCCTGCTCCCCCACCCCTCCTCTCTCCCCACTTCACTCTTCCTCCTCTCACATAACTTCTCCTGCTTAATCACAACTTTTTCTCTTTATAAACTCCTTTTCCCCCAACAAATACTCTTCCAACTTCTCTTAATTTTAAATATTATTCCATCCTCATTCAATATCTCCCTCATTTTCCGTAGTACTCCTCCTTCCCTCTTTCCTACTTTTTACTTGCCTCCTCCATGACATCAAAAAAAACTACACAATCTTCATATATACTAAACATATTCCATTTCCCACTCCTCTCACTCCCCCACTTGCCTAGGCTGGCCTGCGCCCGTTTCTCTCTCTTCCCCCCCCTCCCTTCCTCCCCCTTCTCCCCCTCACTCACCTCCCATAACAAAAATTCACAATTTCCCCCTACACTTCTCCTCACTTATACAACCCACCTCTCTTCTTTTTACCAACCTTTACTTGTACACTTTAT